>MU184581.1:32460-45828 GCA_016904865.1 Pissodes strobi | reverse complement strand
TCACAATTTTAGAAGTTGCCATTTTTGTCAAAACTTATAAAATTGTATGAATCCTTTAAATATATCTTATTAACGGGAGAATATTGTTTAAGATGTTTTTATTTCAATTTTAGATGGTTCAGAACAAAAATCAAGAGTTAAGAGGCCGAGAGCACCTCCCCCAGAGCCAGAAAATGATGTGGCCGGCAATTTTGAAGAAAGAAATAATGAACTTAGTTCCAGCTTTTTGCCTCCCGGGTTTCTTAGCCCGTCCGTTTTAGAATACCTGGAATTAGGAAAATCCATTCCCGGTAGGTGACTTTTCAATTTTCTCTTCGTAATAATTTGTTTTTTATTGCTGTTTGTACTAAATATATTAATTAGACGATCTTGCTAATTTTAATTTAGTTGCTTTAAGTGATTTCAGTGAAGAAAAACTGTAAAAATACGAAAATAAATTATTTTCTTCAGGTTATATGTTTCCAAATATAAACAGCTTATTCATCTTATTATATACAATAATTACAAGTCAAAAATAAAATTATCTTATTTAGGTAAGATGTACTGTCAATAAGTTTAAAATAAACGCAAAAACAAAAATACTAATATTAGATAAGAGCGAGAAGAGCAAACGAAATAGGTTTTCTCCATAACAATAAACATAATCCCTCAGCTGTGTCGAAATATCAAAAAGTCGTTGCTTTTAGTTATATATTTTAGGACAGTTTTCAATGTATTACTGTTGCTGTCTTAAGTATATTTCAGTTTGCAATTTTATTTATGTCTAGTTTTTAAAATATGTGACTTATTAGTGGTCCAAAGGTTAAGAAAAATAAGAAAACGTAAAATAAGTTTTACTAAAAACGCACGCTGAAAGATCACACACAAAGTAATTAGCTCAGCATGGCGCATGGCGTTTGGAAATATTTATGTGCTGTAAAGACACGTCCAGAGACAGAGTAAAAGAGACAAAAAGTAAACAGCTTTTGTCAGTTATGACTAGTTTATATGAAAAAGGTTGGCGTTTATGGTTAGTTGTTTCTGGTTGCTGTATATATACAATGTTAACTAACCCAAACTGGGTTCTGGGTCGCGTGTTTCGCTTGCTGATAGATATAGCTGATTTCTGTTTGTAGTTAATAATATGGCGCTATGAACACATAATAAGATAATACTATTACTAGATATGTGCAAAGATGCAGAGTCCTTATGAAATTCGAAAAATCCACGTCACAAATGCACAAACGAAAGATGCGATGCTCTGAATTAAATATCGATCGCTATAGAATTCGATGTACCGGAGGTTAAACGAAAAATTAAATTGGGCAGTTCTAGAAATATCGGATGTAATATAGAATATACAAAAAATCTGGAGCTGAATCTCACTTTTTTAAATTTGATCTGCCTATAAGTAAGTGTATGCTTTTTCTGAAAGATAAAAATAGGGTAAAGCCTTGTATGGAAGAAGGACTCCAATGCCAAATAAGTAACTTTTTAGGATATGATAATTATGATATCGCAAATATAATAATTTTCTGAATAATTTCCTTGTGGTGTTACTCATCCAAATTTCGTAAATTCTTGTGGTACATGCTGAGCATCTGACGATGGCTTTTGTTCTGTTTTATTCAAAGGCAGAAATGCGGTTTCTATTGCTACCTCTCTTCTCCAGTTTTTATATATACCTTTCGCGTGTCCTCATCTTCAGAATCAAATCTGCACCTCGGTGCATAGCAGTACTCGAGTCAGTACATCTTCTGGGATAATTTGTAAACAGATGCAAGCGCAAACTAGAATTCTGGCTTTCTCAGGTTCCAATAATGAAAGCTTTCGTAGAACCCTAAATCTGACAGATAAATTTCCAAATAAGTTTTCAGAATCTAGTCTAGCCCTGCAGGCTGCTAGGTCGATATTTAAATATTCTTCTGGGCTATTCACCATTTTACACCAAAGTAGTAGTTTCAAAAACTTCTTTATCCAGAATACTCCTCTGAGCCCCAACATTGTATTATAGCAACCGGTAATTTGCATTTGCTACAGCAAAGAGAACAGTGCTGGAAAATCCTTTATAATTGTAAAATTTTCTTCCACTTGTACGTGGAGCTTTTGTTGTAACGCGTTTTTCATCCATTACTCCGCCACAATGTGGAAAATTTCAAACCGTCTGTGACCCAAACATACCAGAGCTCATGCAACTTCCCTCAACCGACGACATAACAAAGCCTACTACTTCGAACATCAACGGTTTCTCAAAGACGTCAATACCTCCAATGACCAAAGATGATGGTCAATAGCGGAAACGGGCAAAGAAAAAGCGAACATTTTTGCCCAAATGTTTACATCGAATTATACCTTAGATCCTTAAGGAAAGACTCCTCAACCCCAACTATCCCGAGAGTGAACTCCGCAATGTCAGGTCTGATATTTCGCCAACGCGACGTGAAACGAATACTCAAAGGACTGGACACTAACAAGGTCACAGAACCGCATGCTTTCCTTCTAGCTGGAGGTGCAACTAATACCGAAGAAAGGTAAAAACGATTCCGAATAACTACTACAATTGCCACACTATTTCTGCTCTATATCAACGATCTCTTAAACACGACAAACAATTGTATTTACAGCTTTGCAGACCACATCACTCTTATGTCCTTATTCACGGCGCGGACTCCAATGACCGCTGCTCGTTCCTAACGCGAGCGAGAAAATCAGATTGCTGCCATCAATGAGGATTTGAACGCTATGATGGAATATGGTAAGGAGAACAATGTCCTGTTTTAAGCAAAAAAGATTCAAGCAGAAGTCTTCGCAGAAAAAGCAAACACTGCAGGACCTGACTTATCAATGATAGGACAAACACTGACTCTTACCTCATCCATAGGCTTGCTGGGAGTCAACTTAGAAAACAGCTTGTCTTGGCGAAAAAGGTGGCACGAATGAGGATATCAGAGTGCTTTCGTTTGCAAAGTTGTAAATAAAATACTTTGTTTATATCTAAAAGATCTTTGATATAGAGCAGCCACAGTGTGGGAGAGGATATACACCCTTGAGGAACTCCGGCATTGATTTTAAACTCCTCCGAGAGATGTCCATCAATACCAAGTCGGATGCTCCGACCCCTTAAGAAATTGAAAAGCCATAGAAGCAGTGCTGGTGGTAGTTCGTATGTTTTCAATTTAATTAACATTCTGTCATGCCATACCCTATCAACTTCGCGTTGGCGAAATACCAGACCTGGAATTGAGGAATTCACCCTCGGGATAATTGAGAGAGCCTTTCCTTGAGGATTTAAGGTAGAATTTGATGCAAGCATTTGGGCAAGAATGTTCGCTTTTCTTTGGCCGTTTACGATATTGGTCAGTGGTGGTAATGACATCTTTGAGAAACCCTGATTGACAGCATTGGCAACTGATCAAAAGGATCTCGATTCGTTAAGATAGTTGAGAAGTTTGTTCTTGATCTAATCGTTATATCCCGTCTTGCTTCTGTCAATGGTTCGCTTGCACTGGTTTCTAGTCGTGATAAATATATTTCGATTTTCGGTCGTCGGATCTGGATACTATTTGCGGTAGGCGGCATTTTTGGAATTGACCGCTTTTAAGCAGTTTTTTCCAAACCATGGTCTACTGTTCGAGATTTATTTCATAGAACAGGGTATTTAAGCATCCATACCAGCTAGAATAACTTGATTTATCTCATCAGCATATTCAGAGGATTTTCAAGGAAAAGAAAGCTAAAACTCGCAAAGTTCACGCCACTTTGCAGAATTGTAGTGCCAAACCTTCCGGGCTGCCTTGATCCTCCTGTGTTTTGATAGTAAGTTCACAGGTTGTGGAAATAAGATTGTGGTCTGACGAACTCAACGCAGGTTGGACGGTTACGGTGCACAGGTTAGGATTAGTTATTAAGAATAGATCCAAGAGGCTAGCAAAGTCTCTATGACGTTCAGGTATCCTGGTAAGTTCGTCAACCAGCTGAGAAAGTCCGTGACTAATAGCAAAAGTCTCGGCTTCTCGTCCTTCATCGTCGTTTTTGTTGGAGTGTTTTAACTAGTCGATGTTTATCTACGTTGAAGTCTTTTAATATGTTAATTTCTGCCGTTGGATAGTTGTAGTGCAAAAAATCAGTTTGATTGCCAATAGTTGAGAAAAGCTGTTTATATTGGTATTCCCTAGGTGGTCTATACGAATATAAGCAAGAAATTAATTTGATTTCTTCATCTATGCATAATTTGAACTACATCACATCGAAGTCCCTAGGTTTGCAGGTTTTTTTTTTCTTGTTGGCAAGATATATCGTCTTGTATAAAAAGAGCTAATCCAGAGGCCAGCCTCCATTAGGAGATCCGAATCCGATTTTACCTCCGAATTCTTTTGATCTAGGAGGCGCCACCATGCAATCTTTCTCCTTTTCCACCCTGGGAACCGAATCACAAAGGCATGCTGATGAAACATGAAACAGAAGTCATTTCACGCCACCTAAACCACATTGGTTTAGGTGGTATTTCACCGGGCGATGCAAGTGGACCACATACATCTACCACATCTATGTATTTTCTTACCAAAATAGTTCCGGCATAAATTATTATTTTGTGACAAAATTTCGTATTGCTTGTACAGGTAATAAAAGAAAATGTTTTAAAAATATTGTGATATAAACATGTTTAAAGAAATTCTATGGCAAGTATCTGAAAACTAAGGATTGTTAACCTCTGCCTGCGTTACGAAATGATGCTGAAAATCTGGCCCAAATTTTTGGTCGTATCCTGTCTCTAAACGTGTATAAGATTTCCAGCCCTTTAAAATCTCAGTACTTCATTACCGAAATATTACGACCTTCTAACGTATTTATACGCTGACGTATTTGATTAGTAAACTCGCGAAGGCTGATTGGATACTATTGAACAGATGCCTGATGTATAACATAAATATGATAGTTTAAGTACTATTACAATTTTCCTATCAAAATGACTGGGTGAACTATCTAGAGCCATATCGTAATTATTATCATGTTTAGGTCAGATACGAGAGATAAAGATTGAAATAGTAAAAGGATCGTCCTCATCAATCAAGGCGCTAAATATATCTATAAAGATACGCCACGAATCTTAATTCCCTCTAAAGATTGGAACTTTTATGTTGGCAAATTAACATTGAAAACCGGTAGATTGGATACAATTAAAAGATGATCTTGAAAATATATGTTGAACAAGTTGTAAAGCAATTTTAACGGGACTATTTGAATACATGGCCGACGTCAGTTTGACAACAAATTTTATTTGACATTTTGATTTGAACGATGTGAATGACGCGATGAGTAATTTTCAACACACGTATTAACAAGTGGATTTCAACACTCGTGTGATATTAATCGTTTTCTTAAGAATCTAAAAGAGGTCATAGGAAAAATAGTGTACTCAAAAAGCATTGGTAGTATGGCTTGCGATTTTTTTTTAGTAAAAGTGGCCACGAAAGATTACTGGAAATTATTTTCAAGTTCCTAAAACGACCGCTATATCCAATGAGAAAAGAGTGTTTTTCTCAAGTTTTTTGAAAGTGAAGAAATATTTTTAATATCCTTGGAAATTTTGCATTATTTTTTTCGTTTAACGCGTTTTGTTCTATCTTTGAAAATAAAGTAGTGGGGGAAGGTTGAACTTTATTTTGTTAATGAAATTGAACATACTTTGTCTTGCTTAAAAGAACTTTCCTCACTCTATATTCGACTTTACAAAGTATGGCAGTATGCATTTTACAGTCGCTACTAGAGGGCGCTGACTTAAGACCTACCAAACTTTTTGCGTTTTTACAAAAGTTTTAAATGCAACAGTATATTTTAATCAGAACACAGTATACTGTTTTTACCAAGAACGCCAGCCACGTTTACCAAGAAAGCCAATGCGGCGGACCCTGACATCATTATCGCAGGCTCGAACTACTGGGTGTATCGGTCAACAGCGATATGACCTGCCATGATCACGTTGCTAACCTCGCAAAATCAGCCTCGCAGAAGCTTGGTGCGCTAGTTGGTGCTTAGAATATTACTCACACATCTGGGGCGCCGCCGGCCGCACCTACGCATACCATAAAACTGCTGGATTCCATTCGGAAGAGAGCTGTGGGTCTGGATGGACTGGAACACCGCAAACATGTGGCCGAGTTTTCCCTGTTTTAAAGATATTTTCACGGCTCAAGCGGTAAATCGTGATAAGGATTCGAGTGATGAGGACAACAGGTTGAAAATAAAACGAGGAGAAAAGTGGAGAAAAAAGAAAGAAAAATTCGTGAAGAAAGGAAAACAACAGGACATTTCGACTTACATATATTATGAAAAAATGAAAGAAAATTAAGGCAAAGGAATGTCAAGAGCTTTGAAGTTACAGACTAAGGCACAAAGAAAGTATTCACGAAGAAAAGAGGCATTTACTTAGTAAGGACCATATTTCATTTATCCCAACCTATGAGAGTCGCTACTGCCGAAAGGACTCATCAAACCATTATCCTCTCAATTACTGTACCTTAACAAGGATGTTTGGTTAGAAGAAAAGAGGTTACCTGAGGACAGTATCGTTATTTAAATATCAGGAAATATTTCACACCATTGCATTGGGAATAAAAATTAAAAGCCCTAGTAAGGATACTTGCGCTACATTCGACAAATTTGATATTTTCCTAAAAACAAATAAGGATGTAAATAAAAGGCAAGAAATTCAAGCTCAGGTTGATGTGCATCAAAAACAAGCATCGGAAGCATACGAGAACAAACATCTGGACAAGACCGCTGCTTTAGAAGATTCATCAAAGAGAATTTACACTTTGTATCTGCAACAATGCCTGACCACTCCAGTTATGGACATTTAGTTTAACATTACCTGACTGCAGTGCTAACCAAGCAATATGTTTTATGTGGCATGAAGCTGTGACCGGGCGAGGTGCAAATCAAATTGCAAATCACATTTTATTCTAATTCCTGTACTGGATAAAGTAACAATTCGTTTTTGCCAGCCATGTATATGAGACTTTTAAAAGGCAACCCCAATTTATTTTACATAAACTAGAAATTTCTTATTTCTGAGCATACGCACATGTTTATACGTGATTCAGATCACTCAATAATAGAAAAAAAAGGATATCCTTATCCAATAGAGAGAGCATCCACGAGATTGGATTGTGTGGAAATAAGATGCCAGTTACTGAATGCCCGCACGGTTTTATTTAAATTAAAAAAAAAAACGGAAGGTTGATAGGTTGTAAATCAGCGTCCTCTAGCATCGACTTTAAAATGCATATTGCCATAGTTTTTAAAGTCAAATGTAGATTAAGGAAAGGAGGAGACCAAGTATGTTTAATTCGGTTGACTCAACCCGGAGTTTTCAGCATTTAAAGAAATAAAGTTCAACCTTCCTTCACTACTTTATTTTCAAAGATAGAACAAAAAAATGCAAGTATTCCAAGGATTACGATAATAATATTCAAAATATATCTTCACTTTCGAAAAACTTGAGAAAATTTCCATTTTCTCATTGTATATAGCAGTTACGCATTCTAGCGACCGTTTAAGGTACTTGAAAATAATTTCCAGCAATCTACCATGTCCACTTTTACAAAAAATAATAAAAATGGGCAAGCCATATGACTAACGCTTTTTGACATACTGCCGAGAGCCATATTTAGTGTATATAGTTTAGTATATTACATTACTCGCTTGAAAGTACAGTTTCAATCTCGGACGAAAACTCCTCCTTTGAAATCTAGTACTTTCAACACTAGTTATGTGATAACTGGAAACCTTAGAAATTTTTATCATTAAATATTTTATCAGTCTTGCCTTGTGAAAACTCGGGCATCTAGTTCGAAGCCCCAAATGAACAAAAAACGTACGTCTATTATCAATAATGGTTTGAAACTTGATAAGAATATTTTGCTGGATCAAACCTATCATCTGACATATTTCATTATCATGGTACAATAAATTCAATATATTGGGATGTAGCTACGTAATGTGGTAAGCAAAATTTTCGCGCGTAACAATGCTCGTAACCAAGGAATGGCAAATGATTTCTATAGTTACTTGCTCACCACATGACGTAAACACATTTGAATATCATACCTCGTCTTTATTGTACCACCAAAAATATTAGAATAAACTTAAAAATACTTAGTTCGGCAGTAGTAAAAGTAAAAGCGTTATCAAAAGGGCCAACTTGATTTAAATATTGAAAATATTGTTATAACATGTCATAGAACATGACAGACATGTCATACAACATGACAAAATCTCACAAGGAATTTAAAAACTCGTTATTTGATTGGTAAAATCAGCGGCAGCAAAATACTGTTTCTGCCACTGAGTTTTTTCATCAATATAAAGTGGAACTCTTGCTTTATCTATTGAGTGAACAAAGTTATGTTTTTCTGACCTTCGAAGAAAAAGTTATATATTTTTAATATCTCTCTTTAGAGCTTAAAAGAGCCTTTCTAAAGATGATACCCTTTAGATGAAATAAACTAGACTCAAAAAACGGGTATCGTCAATTAACTATATATAATTAATAATTAACGTTTTTTTAATTAGTAACATTTAACATCATGACGCGATTATTTGCGGACTTCAGGCAGACGATTTTAATGAATACAACCAAAGAGCATATTAGCATTTTTTTCATCACTTCAAGCTAATACAATGTAAACTACATTCAAAAGACGGACTTTACGGGACATTAACTCTTATAATGACCTTCGCCTTATAAATTAATAACTGTTGTGAGAAAAAAATATTAACCTTAATGATTCTTTTAAATAACTTCTTGTTCTCTAACCTTGCTCCATATCATATAAAACTAGTAGTTTGATATCAAATGAAATTAAACGTTAATAATAGTTACTACCAAAGGTTTTATGATAAATTACTTGGTTGTATGCTAATTTTTTACGACATGAGATAAGAACCATAATCTGAATTGATGGTCACTAGATAATACAATCAGATTTCTGTAACCTTTTTAATACTACTTTGTCTACTTGTCGCAGTTACTTGAAGTGTAATGGTATCGCTGAGTTCTGATTTCTTATCGCGTTGATAGATAATTAAGTGTGTTTTGAAAATTTCAACATGTCCAAAATTCTCACATCAAAAGAAAAACGGCGCGTGCTTAAGACCACACGACGGAAGTGAAGACTTCAACAAAGCGTGATTAATGTTCTGAAATACAAGTATTTTTTGGTGTTTTGAAATTACTTGTCACAACTTCGACGTTTAAAGAAAAGTATTAACCAGCAATCTCCCATGAATTTGACAGAATTCGCTGCTTAACGCTTGAAAATGTCCAAATTTTCCCATCCTGGCTCAATTTCCATCTTCAAATCGTTTTAAATGAGATTTCAGGCAAATAAATCTACTTACTTACTACAAAAACTATATTTTAACATAAAATTTTACTTTGAAGTCTACCATATAATCTACCAGAAACTGCCTCTGTCCAGATTTTCCGATTCTAACCCAGATTTCCGACTTCAAATCGTTTTCAATGATATTTTGGGCGATGAAATGAATCTACGAATTTTAACCTAAACGTCGTCGTCATGTGAAAATATTGGAAGACATATTCCTTTAAATTTCCCATAATGCATCAAAAGCAAAGCTATCTATTAAGACTCGTAAAATTGCCGAAATATTGAAAATTTGTTGTGATTTTCTTCATGTCTTAATTTAAGCCCGATTTTTTCGTATTTCTCGATCTCTTACGGAAAATGTTATGAAACTTTTTAATAGACCTCTGCTATTAAAAAGTTTCATAACATTTTCCGTAAGAGATCGATAAATACGAAAAAATCGGGCTTAAATTAAGACATGCAGAAAATCACAACAAATTTTCAATATTTCGGCAATTTTACGAGTCTTAATAGAAGGTTTGCGAATCTAAGATTGATTTCTTTAAAATAATTAGGCGTTGAATGGCACGCTTAACCATAGATTTGTCGGATCGATGTGATTTTTTTGCATGCTCTACTAATATACCCTATCTTTAATTTATGAAAGTTCAGTAGCTCCAGATAATTCCAGTAATAAAATATTAAGTGATGACGTGTCGTGTCAAAACTCGAAATGGGTAAAAGTTTAAATTCAACTAGCTCACCCTGTATAAAAAGTATCACCATGTGCAAAGTGACATCTAATATAGACTTTGGCTTAGATTTTTGTCAAGTAATGAACTTTTTTTTAGGGGAAAGAAATAATAACCTTCTAAATCGATGTTTTTCAATTTTTCGGACATTTTGAAAGCAGAGAAGCAGAGTTTTCTCCCAGAAATTATTTATAGAACCGTCTCTCAATTTTTTCGATCCTCCTGAGTTTTTCGGCGCTAGAACGATCTAAAATGGCTCCCTTTTTGAAAATATACGCGCTCAAAAAATACTGGCCATTTTCTGAATCTCCCGATTTTCAATGAGATTCGAAAGACGTCAGAAGGAAAATTTGGTCAAAATTATTCGGGTGTCCTGTATCAAAGCAAATGTTACTAAAAACGTGCCATACTTATCTCAAATTTCTACTCGCTGCCGTTTTCGAGAAATATATGCAATTGACGCCGAATTTACTCAAATGAGCGATAGCAGAGTGTTACGGGTCACGCGTGCCGGCTCAGTTTCATTCACTGTCTAGGAAAAGTGTGTTTTCACTTCCTGACTGTTTTCTCTCTTGCTGGCTGAAGTCGACTAGAGCCGTGTACCCTCATTAGCCTCAAATAGCCAAGCGTAACAAGTGATGCATAACGATGCCGTCTTATTCACTAGTAAGGAAAAAACGTATTGAACGCACCTAAAGAAAATCAAATTTTCTGCGACAAACTGAAATACCTAGTCTTTTATTTTCTAGAATATGAATCAACTGACAACCACAATTTTGTACGTTAATCAGTAATATTAGAATATGGAGAGCGGGTTTCAAGTAAATACATCGCTTCTTCTTGTCTTTTAAATTTAAAATGGTAAAAAGGCCAGGTTTAGGTTATCAAGGAGATAAATAATTTTTCGCTATCAACACGTTCTCTCTAAGCATAAGACCTATAGAGAATTGCATTTTTACTAGTGGGCTAAACAGAAGAAACAATTAGGATTAAAAAGTCTTAAACAAGATTTATGCATGAAACTGAAAATGTATGTGTTGCGAGATTTTTTTATATATTGGCTTTCTTTTGTTAGGGGTTTATTTCAACAAAAGCTTCCATATTGGATTAAAATAATTTTTTCACTTTTAGGTCGACCAGGTACCGATTACCCCGTCCTAGGAATAGTACCCTACACCAACTTTTACTGTGATGAGCAAGCTTTTCCTGGTTTTTACGCGGATCCAGAAACGCGTTGCCAGAGTTGGCATTACTGCGACATAGATGGGCGGCAAACCACCTTCTTGTGTCCGAATGGAACTCAATTTAGCCAGCTAGTGTTTGTATGCGACTGGTGGTTTAATGTTAGATGTGATCTCAGTGAAAAGTAAGTTTATTTCTCCAAGTTCTAAACGTTTTCAAATTTCATGCAGTAGACTAAGTAGAGTCTAGTTGTCAGAGACTTTGATTGTGAATGTCAAAATCTTGAAAACATTAACTTGATGTTATAAAATAATAAAAACTAAAATTTAAGAATATTTAATTGTTGTAAGAGTGCCAACGCTGAGTAAGTAATTACTGAACGACACCTTTTTACGCTGTATTTAACGTCAGTGTTTTACTTAACAAGTGATTTCTACATGTTCGAGGTGGGGTGTAACAACGTCCCCTATCTCTTGTTATGCAAGAACAAAGACAAAGAGGACTTTTTGCCATACGCTTGTTTAACGCATTATAGTTTTTTTTTCCGGAAGCACGTAATATTATTGTGGATTTATTTTGACACAATGAAAGGATATATTTATAAAGAATACCGGATGAAAAGTACAAAAAATAATTGTGAATACAGAATACTACAAGGGAAGCACAAGACATATTTTATTTATGAAAGAAAGAATGTTACTTAAAAACTGAAGCGCTGGTAGAAAAAAGTGCATAAACGACATTGAAAAATTTTACTTAAATCTGTAAATAAAATTTGTATTTAAAAAGTTAGTTAAATTTTAGGATATTGGGTTGAATGAATGAATGAATGATCTTGAGAGGTATTAGTACACTGCGACCTGTATAGATCTATTATGCCCCCTTCCTTGATGTTTTCGTTGAGATGTTTCTCAATCAGAGCACCTCATCCAGCTTCAGTGCTTTGATAAAAGCAAGTAGTCTGGATGGTTTTATGGATGGAAGTTCCTTCTGTTCGACGATGCGGCACCCGAAGCAGGCCATGCGCCCGTTCGCGACCGCCTCCCATTCTGTAAGAAGGTGTTCCAGTGTTTCCTCCCCCTCCTCACAGAACCGGCAACTGACAGTCAGTTACCGTCAGCGGCTAGACGTTATTCTCCAGGTGCCTTCTCAACTGGCTGTAAGAAAGCCGGTGAGGATGCGGAGATTGTTCTTTCTTAGTGTTATAAGCCTTTTTTTTATCTTTCTGGGTGAGGGGCCCTAGAAACATCTTTGATTGCCTTAACCCTGGAAGATGTTCCCATAGACTGATCCATTTGGTTCGCTCTCCTTTCCTGAACTCTTCCTTATATAGAAGTGCATCCGTATGCGACAGAGGGGTTCCGGTCCTAAAAGCGGAATTTGTGCTTCTGCGTTGACCAATTGGTTTGTTGTTTTTTGCCTTCTATTCCAGCGTGTCCTAGTATCCATTGAAAGGATAGTTTATTATTCATGCATAGTTCGTTAAGCCTATCTAGGTATGCCCATACCATTCTGGAGTTGATTGTTGGTAAGCTCCGCTTTGGTGGCTGCTGAAGAAAATGACAATCTTTTGTTTCCTATAGTTTCTGTAAAGGTTAAACTGCGCATATCTTGCTATCGCGTTAATTTCCGCCTCGACTATGTCCGGGTGTTTTCCCATTGCTTCGGAGAATTTGGTTCCTGGCCGAAATACTCCAGCTTCGGTCCCCTGTTCAGTTCTTGACCCATCTGTATACTATTTTATGGCTTTTGCTGCAATGTGAGAATGATATTGGGTTACAGTGGGTTAATTCTTTCCCAAAAATAAAATAAAATATAAAACGTTTTTCTTCTCGCCATTAGTGTATACAAAATAAAATAGATAACTCTTAGTACAACGAAAGTCCTATAAACTGCTCTTTGATTAACACAGGTTAAGAACACTATATTTGGCAGCTTTCATGGAATATCGTCTTCTCCATCTACATTTTCCTAATAACCTGATCTTCGGTTTCGTTAATGAGCTCTCCAGACTGCTCGAAAGTAGCAACATAAAAAAAGTTTTGATTGATATTGATAGGTGGTATGTATCGGATCAGTTTTTT
>MU184581.1:0-22697 GCA_016904865.1 Pissodes strobi | reverse complement strand
AATAATAATAATAATAATAATAATAATAATAATAATAATAATAATAACGACACTAATAAAAATGGAAATGGGAATTGAAAAATGTGGGGTACTTCATATAAGGAAGGGCAAATTAACAGAGCACGAAAATCTGAACTTGATGGATAATACAGTAATACCTTCTGTGGGACCAAATGCTTCCTACAAGTACCTCGGTATCCAACAGAGTATGTGCATTAAACAAAAAGAAATGAAGCAGATATTTCAAGACAAACTTATGGAGAGATTAAGAATGGTCCTCGCAACTAGGCTTGTGTCTAAAAACTTATTTCAGGCTCTAAACAGCTGGTGCATCCCAACAGTCGTGTACTCGTTTGGTATAATTAAATGGTCACTAACAGATCTAAGAGCAATGGATATAACTATAAGGACACTTCTCACTAAATCAGCTATCACCACCCGAAAGCTGAAGTAAATCGATTGTATCTTCCCAGAGCTCAGGGAGGAAGAGGACTGCATAACCTCGAGATGACATGCAGCTATCATTGTTCGAAACTCCGGAGATACTTCGAGCGCTTTGACTTACCATTGCATACAGCCCTAGTTGGAACAGACACCAAATTTTCAGCACTGAATCTGGCTGACGAGGCTCCTATCCCAGTGATATCATTTGCTGAACTCGAACTGCAGTGGTCTAGGAAACAGCTCCATGGAAGATTTGTTGCAAACCCAAAACAAAAATACATTAGTAAGCCGCTGTCGAATACTTACCTTAAAGCGGGATACCTTTTCCCAGAAACAGAGGGATCATTGATGGCTATCCAGGATCAGGTGGTGCCGACAAGAGCGTACCGGAAACATATCCTAAAAGAAAATATCGATAGTGATTTATGTAGAAAATGTAAGGGAACAACAGAAAGTATCCAACATATATACATGTACATGTATAGTTTATCTTGGCATTTGGCCTGAATCAATAGTTATTATAGTGACTGATATGACTGAATATGTATGCACATCTAAAATGTGTTTATTTAATGACGTTTGTTTTTGTTTAGTATTTTTTTAACCATTATGTGTTTTTGTCATATTTTATTTAGTAGGTACTTTTGAAATTGCCACTTGTATTTTCATGTATTTGATGCTTCTGCATTGCAGATTGTAGAGCTTTGTCAGCAAATACATTGTATTTTGGGCAATAAAGCATGTTTTGAGTTGAGTTATAATAGCGGGATGTTCACAACTAGCTCCCAGGCAGTATCACAAGCGGCACGATGAACTGGGGAAAATTTACCATCAAGCCATCGCTCTCACTACAGAACTCATCTCTGATGCCGTAGAGTACTATAAATATACACCAAGATAAATTCCCGAAAACACCAAATACAAGATGTATTGGAATATACCGTTGGTTACTGACAGAGAAGTGCCGCATAACAGGCTAGATATAGTTCTGTTAAAGAAAAAAAATAATGCATCATAATAGACATCACAAACCCTCTGGACGAGAATATTCAGAAAGCCTATGAAGCAAAAAAAACCAAAAATACGCTGTCCTTGCCTTTGAGCTGACTCAGATCTATCAGCTGAATCATGGGAAAATAGCTCCACTCGTAGTGTCAGTGAATGGCCTTATGCATGAGAGGTTAAAAGTGCGTAAAATCATCACTCTGGAACAAAAAGTCGTAGTCCTTGGAACTTCACGCATTGTTCGATCATTTTTAAATGACCCGTAGCTTGCATTGGAGAAATTCCGGCAGCTATTAAATACCCAATATGGTGATTTAAAAAAATATATAGTAATAATAATAATAATAATAATAATAAGTTGTAATGTAATGTCTGACCATGTTGGGCACTGTTGCCAGCAGTGTTTTCGTGCTATCGTAATGCAAATACGATACAGTCAGCGATGCCAGCTGTCCGCTGTCCTCCCTTTTCTATCCTGGAATACCCAACACCAACTGTCCCTTCTACCCAACCTACCTTTATCCCACCTCTTCCTTCCTTTGCATCTTGCTGAAAGATGCAGGCGGTTGTACAACCGGCTTGAACAAAATGTACACCTACCCATGAATCATGGAGAATAATTTAAGCCTCGGAAAAGAGCAGCTGCCTGAGGAGCGTCAGAGCAAGTCTGGAGCCGACGCTGGACATGACAGCATACAATCCGCCGACGGCAGGGAACTGAGGAGACGGGCACCTGTCACACTACAAACCACTGTCCCAAACAATTACGAAGATGTGGAAAACGAACTACAGGCAGAACAGCATAATGCCGCTCACCTCACTGGCTTGCCCATCGCAAGAAGAGCTGCCACCAGGAGGGAGCAAGGTAGACGTATGAAGTGAACGCGTGAATTAAATTTAGACATCATGCGCGTATTCTATTACGTCAATAATTGCTAGGATATTCCACTCGCAGGATGGAGGAGTTCCTTCCACAATGAATTTACGAACAAGCATCCAGAACTTCAGCTATCCGAACAGAATGTGGTGGATAGGAGGAATGTCATCCTAAAGAAGAAATATCTCACAGACCTTGACTTGCAAACTATCAAGCGTGAAGTTGGCTACGAACTTCAACAGAACGAATATTTTCAGGAAGAGGACAGGCAAACAGAGAATAGAACTGCGAACTATTTAGAGATAATGCCAGATAGAGACGCTGATATGGAGCCCGAGGAAACAAGGCCGATAGAAACCATAGCCGACAAATTCCACAGCCTCCTAGCACTCTATAATGAAACGGACCCCATGAATAGACAAATATTACCAGTCCTTAAGCACACTAATAAAACCACAGAAATACTAAACCAAATAAATAGGGTTCTTCAAAAACACCTAGAAATCAATCGCAACCTGAACGAGGTTCATTTGGCTATATATTGTGCTGCGCTTACGGCCACCGAACTCAATGGCCAAAGAGGATACACCCAAAAAAACGATAGACAGCATCGGCCAAATCCTGAGCCTGCCTGGAAAAAAATGCTCACCCAAGATGTTGATGCATTCAGAGCCAAAGCAGACGTCATCCAGGAATAACCTCACGAACACCAAAACAAAGAAAGCGAGACGAGAAGCTCTCGAAATATCTAGTAAAGAGAACAAAAAGGAGTCTCAACATGACTTCAGAGAAAAGCTACTAAACCTTAAAGATCCCTTTAGGCAAAAAGCTAAAGCGAAAGGAGCGAGACTATCCAGATACAATGACATAACTAGGAGGAAAGAACAGAATGGTAACTTCAAACGTAATCAAAAGAAGTTCCTCAGATCACTTGAAGAACATAAGGAAAACACAATGATTGAGACCGACACAATCGAATTTACAAAGTACTGGAGAGACACTTGGAAGGAATCTGGAGGCTATAGCCAATCTACAGTATGGCTAGATAACATGACGAAGAGGATGGAAAACACCCAGCAAATGCAAGCCCTGGAAATTACACAAGAAGATATAACGGATTCTGTAAAGCGAAGCCAGAGTTGGAAAACCCCGGGCCCAGACCGGATTCAAAATTTTTGGATTAAGCAGTTTACATCGACTCATGCTAGCTTAGCCAGGTGCTACACGGGGGCACTGGTTGATCAACAAAGTTCTCTCAGTAGGAAATACCTACCTACTTTTCAAAAAAAGGAGACAGAAAACAGCCGCAAAACTACAGACCCATCACATGTCTGTCTGTTGTATATAAGCTATTCACATCAGCTATCGCTGAGAAAATTTACACGCAACAACAACAATATTCTAGAAGCCGAGCAGAAAGGTTGCATAAAAAACTCACTAGGATGCAAAGAACAACTCACCATAGATGCCGTCAACCTTAAACAAGTTCAAAAACAACGACGTAACTTGAACGTAGGATACATAGATTATGCGAAGGCCTTTGATTCAGTACCACATGACTGGCTGATAAGAGTACTAGAACTATACAAGATCTGTACACGAATAAAGAACACTCTACAGCATGTTATGAAACAGTGGCAGACCAAGCTCCAATTCCAAATGGACACAGTGAGACAATAAGCATCGTACGAGGGATTTTCCAGGGAAACTTTTTATCTCCATTGTAGTTTTGCCTTGCGCTCAACCCTATGTCCACCCTTCTCAACAACACTGAATGCGGATACAAAATCAGCCTTCAGAACCACCGTAAGCTGTCGCATCTTCTTTATATGGACGACCCCAAATTATATGCAGCAACGCCAGAAAAACTGAAGACGCTTATCGGGGTGGTGGAGTAATTCAGCGCAGATATTCATATGACATTCGGACTCGACAAATGCGCGACGGTAAGCATAAGACAAGCAACTATCAGCGACCTCCAACAAAACATCTACAATATCCAACAGTTACAACCAGAGGAGACCTAAAAATACTTGGGATTACCACAAAACCAACAACTTGAGCACTCTACTCTTAAACGTGAGTTTACCAAAAAATACAAATACAGAATAACAAAGCTATTGAACACGAACTTATCTGGACGCAACTTGTGTGAGGCTATAAATTGCTGGCCATCCCAGTATTGACCTACTCTTTTGGCATAGTTAAATGATCAGTTACTGATCTAGAAGAACTGGACCGACTGACACGAAGGTTATTAACAAAATTCATGGGCCTGCACACAAACTCGTCAGTACATCGACTTTATATTCCTCGAAAAAGCGGTGGAAAAGGTTTAATTAACATTAAAAACCTTTGCCTCAACATGGAGAACAACATGAAAAGGAAACTACGGACATCAAGAAACGAGACCATTGCTTTGATAGCAAAACTTGATAAAAGGTTTACACCACTAAATTTGAGTGAACCGAAGCAATTGCCAGGAAATAAAATAACACCAAGAGAGCATAAATACCAATGGCTGGAACAAACACTTCACGGTAGGTATCCAAAACTGATTAAACAGGAGCGTATCGATAAGGAAGCGCTGAGAGCTGGCCAACTATATCCGGAGACCGAGGGGTTCGTTATGGTTATGCAGGACAAAATAATACTAACCCGAAACTACGAAAAGCACATTTTAAACGTGATATACTTGACAAGTGCAGAAAATGCGGAAGTGTGGGTGAAACAATCGAACACATTACAGCAGGGTGCTCTTCACTTTCAAATAGTGCCATAACCAGGTGGCCAAGGGTAGTCACCAACAACTGGCTATTAAATACAAACTCATAGACAAAACAGTCCCACCCTACTACAAATACAACCCTCAACTCGTGATGGAATCTACGGATGTGGTTCTATACTGGGACAGGCCCATTACTAGGGACCGAACGGTTGACTTTAATAGACCGGACATAGTTCTCATAAACAAAAAAGAAAAATCAGGAATTATAATTGACATCACTGTCCCCCTTTCGCATAATATTCAGAAAACAGAAGAAGAAAAGGTCTCCAAGTACGAAAACCTGGCGTACGATTTGAAGAACACATGGAACCTAAGAACAACTGCAATACTCCCATTCGTCATTTTAGTGGAAGGAATCCTAAGCAAAATTTCAATCAATTACGATACATCCCATGAGTAAACTAAGAACGCGTTCAGTAAAAAAAAGTTGTGTAGCAGTACACATGCCCATTGCTAGGAGAAAAACAGAGTCATGTACGTTATATGATTTCATCGTTCCGTCTTTTTGGCAGAAAAAAGCTTTGGAATTTTCTTATAAAACTCCCTGCAGCCCTTCCAGCGCCTTGATCTACAATCAAATACATCACATTTTTTGCGGAAATCTATGTTACTCTTATGTCGTAAACTAACTCAAAAAGTGGTTACTGTTGACATCGAAGAAGGGGAAGAAATAATCCCTGCAAAAGAGCGAGGACCAGACTTTATCTGCAAACTACAAAGTGAACCTTCCACATATTCAGGGCTTAAATCATCTCAGATGCCTAAATCTATAGGCACTGTGGCTTTAGAATGTGACAGGACTTCCATATCAGATCGTTCAGCAGCAAGAATTGCCATTGCTGCTTTAAAAGATTTTGGTCTAGTGTTGCAAAAAGTAATGTAATAGACAGATCGAAAATTCGAAGAGCTGAAAAGAGACAAAGGGACTTACTTCAAATTGCTGGAATACGTGAAACGAAATTGCCCCAATGAGTTTATTTTGATGGCAGAAAAGACAGATCGTTAGAAATGGAACAACGCGTGACGTGGTAATAAACACTATAGAGTAAATGTTTTAGAGGAACATATAGTTTTAATTGAACAATCGAATTCCAAATGTATTGGACACGTAACTTTTGTAACTGAAACTTCGGCAGTTGCGCAAAGAATATACTAAATATCATGGAGATAAAATGCAACCCTAAGGTTACTAGTAATAGGTACTAATTAGTCTAATTTACAACTTTTTAAAGAAAAGCTACAGTTTCTCAGCAAGGTACATAAAACCTATATAACATCTACAAAAATAAATAAATATGAAAATGTAAGGGTGAGGTGAACCCTCAAGACGTTTTCTAATTAAAAAAAAAACCAGAAAATAAAAGTAATTTGCACCACATGATGCAACTATTTTGCACTATAGTGGCACTATGAATAAATTTTAAAAAATATATTTAAGAGTGGGGCGTAGTCTCCAGACATGTTTTGATTTAAAAAAAATTAAAATCACAGTCCTTTGCAAAGATGAAATCGAGGGGGACATTGAAAATGATGAATTAAAATGCAAAAATGTGATTTGTGTTGTAATTCAAATGGTTTTTAAAAGCAGAGTTTAAAATGGTAAAAATACAAGCGCGAGTGTTTATAATATATTTAATTAAAGAAATGTATTTTAACATTAATATTATACATAATCATAATTAATAATTATATCAGATAATACCAATTCAAAAAAAAAATAATAAAAAAGTAAAAAAAAAAGATAAAAAAATGTTAATAAAAAAATATAGATAAATAACAAAAAAAGTGCGAATATGAAGACCTAAAAAGTTACCCTCGACTTGTAGTTAAGAAAACCTATTAACATGTAATTAGTCATAACGTTACTGTAATTTTTTTACCTCTTCCGATTCGTTTTAGCCCGTTTTGGTACTTTTGGTTCAATCAACTTTCGGTTAGTTTCAGTTAGTTGCAATTTATTTTATTCATTTGAACCGACTCCGAGACGTTATAATCAAATTTAATATTTTTGGTTAATTTTGGTTGGTCGCCAAAATTCGGTTTGTTTTGGTTAGTTTTAACTTACTTTAATTTTTGTAACCTATTCGTGTACGTTTTAGCCCGTGGCGCTTTTGGTTACTTTTGATTAGCTTTGGTTAGTCATTCAATCAGCTTCCGGTTCCGGTCATTTGAACCGGTTCCGATACGTTATAACCAATTTTAACGTTTTTGGTTAATTTTAGTTAGTCGCCAAAATTCGATTATTTTAAGTTAATTTCAACTTACTTTAATATTTGTAATCTGTACCGATATGTTTTTGGTGCTTTTGGTTTGTATTGGTTAGTGTTAGTTCAGTTAATTTTAATTTATTTTAGTCATTTGAACCGGTTCCGATACGTTATAACCAACTTTAGTGTTTTTTGGATAGTTTTGGTTAGTCGCCAAAACTTTTAGTTAGTTTTACCTTACCTTAATGTTTTTAATCTGCTCCGATATGTTTTAGCCTGTTTTGGTGCTTTTAGTTACTTTTGGTTAGTCATTCAATCACCTTTAGTTTTCTTCAGTTTCAGTCCAATTTATTTTAGCAATATGAGTGGAGATAAAAAGATGCGGTTTGCGCAATAGTTTGCTACTTTTTGATGCACCCCCTGTATCTCGGTTATTTAAAAAGTTATTGTAAATGCAAAAACGGTTTTATATTGATTTTTTTTACAGCGGAATCTCGTGGCGTACTTGTTTTTGATGTGTAACCATCTTACGCGGCGGTATGAGGGTAAATCTCGGAAAATGTGTGGACGGAAATGGGGGAACGGAAATGTGGGGACGAAATTTATAAACGGATGGTGACATTATAACCCGTGCGCTTTGAGAGGCAAGCTAATCCAGGACGGCCGTGAAGGATTTTTATACAATTTTGCCATTTAAAGTCGTTTTTAAACGGATTTTAGACGATAAAAATATTATGATTTTAAATTAAACGAACTGTCAAAAATATTATTCAGATGCCCAGACGATTGAAACAGTCAGTCATGGCTCTCTTCTAAAATTTGCAAAGCTTGGTTATTGACTTTCCCAAATCAACGATGACTGACTGACTAGCTGGTAGTGAATAAGCTGTGTCTATAGGTTGATGTTATTCTTGGTGGCATTAGATTTTTTTTAAATAACTACTAATAAGGGAAATATTTGTTATTTAAGACATTTATGTGATTTAAGTTGTTCATTACTCTTTATCTCTATATACAAAAAATAAGTTTTCTTGCATATCGTTTTGTGGTGTGGTAGTTATCACGTATGGTTAACACGCGGAAAGTCTATAATGTCAAAATCGTTTTCAAATTGCGTCCCCACATTTCCGTCCCCCCATTTCTGTCCACACATTTCAGGAGATTTGCCGTCATACCGCCTCGTAAGATGTTTACACATCAAAAACAAGTACGCTACTAAATTCTACAGTAAAAAATCTATATAAACCGTTTTTGCATTTACAATAACTTTTTAAATAACCGACAAATTTTCAAAATCAGAAAGTAAGGGAGCCACGAGAAATGTACTTATGGTATCTTTCATCTCATCAAAAAGTAGGAAACTATTGCGCAAACCGCTTCTTTTTATCTCCACTCATAAGCGAGGAATCCCATAAAACCTATGTTAAAAAGTAAAATTGCATTTTTTAATTTTATTTATGAAAATAAGTATAGACTATATCATATTTTTGGAAAGCCCACAACGAGGTACTTAATACCATTCCATTTAAGAAAAAACAACTTTAGTCAATGTTTCAAAAACTGAAAATCTTGAAAAAAATCTAACTACACCACTGGAATCTACGTTAAAATATGCATTAGGCCCAGTTTTTTATGTGATTGTTATCTTTAGCAAGAAGATAATTTCCATGGAAACAATTGTGACAACAATGATTATCACGGAAATTATCCTCTTGGTAATACTAACAGACACGTAAAAAACTGTCCCTAAGAAACATTTTTTACCTTTCCAATAAGATAAACAATAACTAAGATACGAGGGGTGTCCAAAAATGCAACGTTTTCAATTTCGCCCTGTATTTTAGAAACAAAGAGGGCTAGGAAAAAACTCTACGTGGTATTTTTAGTTTCACAAAAAACTATTGCGAAAACCGCATCCTTGTATCTCTACTCATAAGCGAGAAACCCCGTAAAACACAGGAAAATGGGACATACACACACGTGAATGAAAGTTATTAATGTAAGTACGAAAGACACTACATTGGTGTCGCGTACAACATTTTCTATGATCTGTTTGATTTTATTTACAACGTAGATAATAAACAACAAAAAATAATTTTATTCCGAAATGTTAAAAACTAACTGACCTTACTCAAAATAATCCAGTAACATTACTTAACGAGCTGACACTAACAAGATTATTATTAACGTTTTGCAACAAATTAATCTAACAATGTTAGCCTTGTATTTGTATATGTATATACAACTCTTTGGGTAATTTTAGCCAAATTTAAATTCTTAATTTTCGTTATGTTGTGGGTTTTAGGTTATACGTCATCAACAGCAGATTATATGGAAGGCCTAAACTAGATCCAACAAAGCCACATCGAAGTATTACCAAGCAGTTATTAGAAGACATTTTCAATGACGAGGAAAGACGCTAGACTTCAGGACTTTTAAAAAATTGCTGTTGCTGATCAGTCAATATCTATTTGTAATCTAGAATCTAGGACAAGGTGTCAGGCAGAAGGTTAAATTCAACCTGAAATGGTTTGAGCGAATTAATTTTTAATTTGGCTTTAATATGTGTTTTTGTAAAATCAGTGACGCTCTGTCAGCTCTGGCTGTGGCAAATGTTTATATTTTAGCTGTTGTATTATCTGTATTCTGCTTTGCACTTAAGATGGGCATATTAAGTATTACGTATTTCAGTAATAATTGTTCCTAATACAGGGAATTGTTTATTTTTGTTATATCATTAACTTTTAACGCCCGTTTATGCTGAACTAAGATTTAAAATAGGATTCCTCAGCTTGTGTCCATCTTAAGTGGACTCAATTATATCTATAGAAGTATAAAATAACTGATTATTTCAATCAGTTTTAAGTTAATAGACTACACCTTCGTTCATTGTATACATTTTTTATCTACACGGCTAGTGACGTTGATCATTATGTAAGCTTCAATATGCCATTTTATATTAAGAATATTTAATTTAAAAACAATAAACGGATCATAATTTAAGGCTGAAGTGATACGAATATTGTTAAATTATAGTTATTAGCGGAGGCTATGTTAGAACTTAGAAAAACTGCGCATTATAATATGACCGCTCTCTGTAGCACTAGGTAGATTTAGCGTTGTTGAATTGTAGACTGACACCTAAAAGAAAAATTTCATCTTGCATCTGCTTATATTAGAAGTTTTCCAATTTCGGTAATATTTAAATAAATTGTTTTCAGATGCCAGTATACCTATAGTAATAATTATTCAGATGCCAGTGAGAAGTATTATAAAGCTGGATGAGTTTTTTTAGCACCAAAAATAAAAATAATTAGTCGTTATGCCCAAAAAAAAGTTTTATAGAATAGGCGTGTTTATGGTTTCAAGTGTATAAAGCTTAGGCTAATTATTTCAGATCATTTTAAAAATTTCAATTTAATTTTTGAAACACTTTTGACTTTATAAATAAAACTTTGTTGCGACCTTGGTTGCCCTTAAATGTGAACGTACTTGGCTGAAGCTCTATAACCTCAAATGCAAATGCGTTTTAAGATCATTTACAGTCACACGGCACTATGCTATATTAGTAGCTTCTGATTGGTGGATTAACGTCACTTTCACTGTATCTACCATGATATAAAGATTTTCTTTGTATCATGTGTATCTACGGTCCCGTCAGTTTGTTCCAACAGGTCTAGATGGTTTAGTAGTCAGGTTCTGTGTTTGCATTACGAACGTTTCGCGTTCAGTTCCCTTCGTGGGCAAAGGACGTTTTTTTTATTTTTTTTGATGTGTAAACATCTTACGCAGCGGTATGAGGGTAAATCTCGGTAAATGGGACGAAAATGTGCAAGCGTCACAGCGGTGCATAACCATGCGCAGTGATTTTACGGGGGCTGCTCATATTTGTGCATCGCGATATAAGATATGTTTACACATCAGTGTCTCGAGTACTAGCATACTCGCTAATTTTGTTAAAGTTACGTTTGTTTCCTTTTGTAAATTTGGGTAAGTTTCAGTTAGTTTTACTTCGTTGCGCCCCGGAGCAAGCGAAGCGAGTGGAGGGCCATGCGTGAAGAGTTAATCGTACTCTAAAGTGACGTTAACTCACGAATCAGAAACGGCTAATATAGCATAGTGCTGCAGGACTGTAAAGGATCAAGCCGCTGACACATTGGAACGAAGATTTTCATTCTTTCGCATCGCTGAGGATTCACCCACATTCATTCGTAGGTGTGGACGGTAATTTCCAGCGATTTTATGAGGGCGCGAATGGCCGCGAAGGGTTAGCAATGCGAACGAAGGTTTCCCACCGCCTGTCAGTAAATTAAAAAGATGAAAAGGAAATAGCTTGTCGCGAATGCAGAAATGTTGTAGTGTGGACGCGTATAAAAAAAAATATCAGTTTTCTTTAAGGGCGCGAATTGATGGAACGCTGTCAATGTAAATATTTCGCGTCATGAAAATTCATTCAGATTTTTTTCTCTGAATAGTCGGTTCGATAATCGGAGTGTCGGGATTATAAACTATTGGTTGATGTGGCACACATTCGATTTTATGTAGCTTACAACGTTGCGCTATTCCACTTTCTCCAGTGGTGTTGCAAGAAGTTTCTTGATGAGATGAACGATAGCGAACTATAAAGAGTGTCAGATGCCATGGTCTATCCACTATTCTGGTTATGTTTTTTTAGACTTTAAGGATACTTTTTAAAGTCCTTCCTACTATGATTGATTATGAAAGAGGCTGCATGTAGCCCAAATGACCTTTGGACCATTCGAGCACGCCGCTGATCGATTTAAAAGTGTAGTCTATTCTGCCACATAGTCACTTTTGACAGCTCTCAACAATACTGCAAATAGTTCTGATACATGTCATTGTGGCATTTGAGATATGTCATATTGGATCTTCTGATATTGGCATGTTCATCGGCGCTTAGCATATTACGTTATCGCTTTTAAACGCTAACAGTCCCGTTGAGCGACACACTCTCCTTTGCGGAAAAGTCTACTGTCAAAATCAAAAGATGTTTTTCATAACATAACCTATTTGTTTTTTTGTTTATTTTTTGTTTTGGTTTTTAAAAAATAGTTTCTATAACTATACGTTCGTCAGCTAGGCAACAAGGCATTCTTTCTAATCTATTTAAATTTTACCGCTTTTCGAATTCCTAATAGTAATTTCTGGAAAAATCGCTTACTTTTATCGTTATGTTCGAGAATTATGTTGTTGCCATTAAAAACAACGTCCCCACTTGCATAGGTGACCACAGTCCAGTTAGATGCTATAAATGCGTCATTATTATCCATTTTTTACATAACTTTAACATAAATCTGCATAAACAAACAATTTAATAATTAAAATTTAAAATGTAAGGTTAGTTTATTATTTGAAATTATTCGCCATTATATTGCTAGGTAGCCCGCTGACTAAAAAAGCGCTTTTATTTAGCGCTAACTGCGTTAACGTTCGCTTTTCTGCTGAGGTGTAGTTCAACACCGATTTGGCGGTTAGCGCTTGTAAGACTTTTCCGCAAAGGAGAGTGTTGTGTCACTCGTGTCGATCAATGGGCGCAGATCACCGATCACCTCAGCAGAAAAGCGAACGTTACGGTTAGAGCTAAATAAAAGCGCTTTTTAGTCAGCGGGTTACGCTAGCACCAAACATTTTAAATTGTAATTATTAAATTGTTTGTTTATGCAGATTTATGTTAGTTATGTAAAAAATGGGCAATAATGACGCATTTATAGCATCTAACTGGACTGTGGTCACCTATGCAAGTGGGGACGTTGCTTGTAATGGCAACAACATAATTCTCGAACATAAACATAAAAGTAAGCGATTTTTGCAGAAATTACTATTAGGAATTTGAAAAGAGGTAAAATTTAACTAGATTCGAAAAAATGGCTTGTTGCTTAGCTGACGAATGTATAGTCATAGCAGAGACAAGGGTTATAGAAATAAGTTATGTTATGAAGAACGCCTTATGTCATGAAGAACGCCTTTTGATTTTGACAGTAGACTTTTCCGCATAGGAGAGTGCCGTGTCGATCAACGGGATTGTTAGCGCTTCAAAACGATAGCGTAATATGCTAAGTGCCGATGAACAAAGCCAATGTTTTTCGAAAAATAGCTATGCGTACCAAGAATAATAAAATGCGTGCGGCCTTGTGGTTTCTAATTCAGAATTTTGCCTGGCGATATTTTTACTGACATGTAAGTGACATCGTAATATTTGCGGCAATTTGCATCAGGTTCTACAAGACCAAATGTTGCCAAATCTACCTTCAGTCTACAGAAAGTTATTATACTCTACCTTAATATTAGGGAGGTTACCATATAAGTTATGTGTATTAACAGAATAAAATATTTTATAAATTGTACTAAATTTGTAGACACTTATTACTGCACAATTTTGTAATACATATAAGAACAATATCTGATAAGCTATTTGACAGAATGTGAAGTTTTATTGACGCGTGTTAAGAGTTAATATCGATTTTAAATAATCGTGTAGGAAATAATGATAATTTAATTAAAGATTATTGGAATACGGCACAATGTATATCACATGATATCTGTATATACGACAGTGTTGCAATCAGGAATTTTCTAAAAGAACATCTTTTCGGAGTAAGTAGGTAGTTGTTGCTGAACTGTTAAGAAGCTGTGGACGCATCAAGTAAATAACAGCCTGTGGTTTCAAATTATTGACAGTCAAACGTCATTTGTTTTCAAGTATATTGTGTACTTAGTAAAGAAAAGATACACGTTCTCTGCCGATGGGGATAGAGGGAAAATATGCTTTTCCTCCGAAGCGCACAATTTAATAAATAAAATATTGATATTTTTGAAAGAGGTGAAATAGTCCAGGAATAGTACACAGGTCTGCGAAGTAAAAATTCTCTCAAATGTAATCAATGATTTACTATTTTTAGCGCTGTTTACTGGAAATTCCATCACGAACAGTTTTCTTACAAACAGCACGTCCACTTTTGGCTAATTTGCGTATTTTTCAAGTGAAACGTCTTTACGCACGGTAGGGTAAGGTCGTTTCATGCGAGTTCTTGCAATGAACTAGCCATTTTTACACTGGAAGTATACTAAATTAAACTAGAGTAATCCGGTTGAAACTACGGGTTCGCGAGACCACGAGACTAGTCTCGGTCTCGATGTCGAGACCGAGACCGAGACTAGAAATTTGATACCGAGACCGAGACTTACCTATCGAGACCAAGACCGAGACAGAGACTAAGGTATCGAGACTCTCGGTTTCTTGTTCGGGCATATACCTAGTGACCGGCATAATGTTCGCAACAAATTGGAATCATTTTTATTGTTCATATATTGGGGATTAATTCAAACATGTCCATTAAACCAAAAATCGATTTTGACATATGCCGAGTGATCACAAGCCAAAAAGTGGGTTAGTTGCAATCATTGATTTGTATAGGAGTGGATAAGCAATAAATAGACCAAACATGGCAAATTTACGACCGCGAAATGTAAACAAATATATTTCTATTTGGACTTGCGCATTAGAAAATTAGTAGGAGCTAGCTGTTGCACCGTGAAGGTAAATATGCAGGCCCGGACTTCGAAAGTGATTATTTCACCAAATATTCGGTAGAGGAGTCTTGCCGATTGTAAAATAGGCCCCATTTAGCGTAGTGAAACAAACAATAAGATATAAATAAGTAATACTTATAATAATTAGACTTACTTGAAATAGGAAATCCCGGGTATTTTGCCTCTACTACTACAAAACACAACCATACACTTTCAGGATTCTATTTTGGTAGCATCGCCGATTGTTTATCTACGTATTGTTCAATGTAAACGAAAATCAAAATAGGTTACGTACAAACCACAAACGTGAACCACTAAACTAAAACTAATTAAGCAACTACAGACACTAGGTCCAAAGAAAGTAAAAAAAAAGTAAAAACTCGAATTATTAACTCAAAACCCCGCGCCGTCAAAACGAAAACACGTCAAAGACAAAAGCCAAATTCGATCCTGATCGACGCCTGCTGAGACGGCAAGTGTTTTAGCGCGCATGACAAAACGGTATCTTCTTTGTTTACGTTTTTCCATTTTACGTCGATTTTGTCATGCGCAGAAACCTGTTTTTTCGCCCATAGGTTGCCACTTTTGAATAGTGCGACAGGCGGCTATTGCTTATCCACTCCTATTCAAATCAATGGTTGCAATTTTGTCGTGTAGGTTATTTAAAATAAAGTGACAATATTGCTGAAATTGATTTTATTGTTAACAATATAAATCGAAAGATCTGAAAATATTGATTTTTAGAAAACTCAATTTGTTGTATTTTGTTGCAATGGTACGTAGAGGACAGTAATTTTAAAATAGCACTTTCAATTTTATTTTCAAGTTATTTTTATTAAAAGTGACCTCTTTTCGAGTCTTGCAAAATTTAATCCGTTTGCCCCCTTGTAAACCCCATCCGTGGACATACTGTATATAAAAAGTGAAAACGCGTTTAAAAAGTTTTTCTACTACCGTGTGTAAAGTACCTACATACTTTAGACACCAACACACTAGACAGGTAATAGGGATTTTTGAGAAAGGAATATTAGTTTTTGAGAATTGCTGTTTTTAAGAGAAAAATCACTTATCTATTTACGCTTGCTTATCAGTTCCGAAATTTGAAATTTATAATTTGTCTTTTGGATATTTTTCGACAGAATATTTTTGACGATAGGGAGAACCATTTTATTTATTTTTTTAGCATTGATATATTCACCATAATGACATACTCACTGAAGTTAAAAATAATAATTTGTGTCCCTTCCCCATCCCATTCCTTAGCCTGCCCCTTTTTGTAAATGTTGCGGTAATAGTAAAATACCCCACATGTTGGGTATTAACCGAAGTACTGCGACTGCCTACGGATTTTTCCATAACTACACATACTTTAATTTTGTTTAATTTGGAAACCTCAAGGTCATAGAGCAGTTATACTGATAGCAGTTATGATGATTTTTGAACGGCTTAGATTTAGAATCATACGTAGTCAAAATTTAAAATGGAAAGGTCACATTTTTAATGAAATATAAATAAAAGATTGCTTTCAGTTGTACCGGAACTTATTAAGTTTAAATGGCACTCGGTATATTTTCTAAATTGTTTATATTCCTTTTAACATTCCGAAATGGCGTTTGTGTTATTAACGAAATAAAACAGTAAATTATTTAATTGCTTTTTATTTGCTCAAACCGAGACCGAGACTAAACCGAGACAAGACCGAGACCGAGACCAAGGTAGTCTCGGTCGCGGTCTCGAGCTTCGAGACCCGAGACCGATACTAAATTTATCTTCGAGACCAAGACCGAGACTTGCCAGGTCTCGGTCTCGCGAACCCCTAGTTAAAACTGCATCTTTTCAACTCTAGGTCACTATCTTCCTCCACCACTTCACAGTGTACTGTTGTTATTCTCCTACAGTTTGACGCTTCACTCTGTTGTGGTTTTATGAAGTGGTGTTGTTTTTTAAACAGTTTTGTGGTTGATTCATGAACAATGGCTTCCACACGAGAGGATGTCATAATGCACCATGTTTCTGCTGTATTTGTGGTAACTGTACAGTTAAAACGCAACAAAGAAATATTTTCCATTCTGTTAGAAAAGTGTACTTCGCGAGGGCCATACGGATCGACCAATGGGAAAGGCCGATTTTTATATAGTGCACTATTTGTGTAAAGGATCTTATAATGCGAGTGAAGAGATTATCGCTGATTTGTTCCCGGAAAAATTTGGCGAATAATCCAGCTATGCCCTTTGCTCACGAGTTAGCGATATTTTTGACTGTTAACGTTTGAATTGGGTCTCTCTTTCCCTCAGTTAGCGACATTAGTGACCTTCTCATTTTGTAGACACGTCTTTCTTTAATAGAAAGAGATTCTACCTTCTTCTCCCAACTTTGATTCATCAATCCTGACAACTCGTCACGAGAACAAGAGCCAATCACGTCAGCGTTATTGGCTTTTCTTTTTATATCAGGACCACCAGATCTGAAGGCGAAACGTTTTAATATGTTTTGTGTTCGCCATTGTACTACTTAAAACGACATTTAGAATAAATACTGGTTACTTTGGGTATAATTTGATGAAGCAATCGCGATAGAATGTGAAATGGGCTTTTTCCTTCTGTTTTCGCCATGTTGCTACCCCTCACTCATCCCTACCTTGGAAAATAAGTCATCATTTCCCGTTGCCATCCGTATGTACTTATTAATTGAAAACTTCTGAAAGGCAACAGCCTAAGTAGAATAGATATCGCTGGGATGGTACCTGACTACTAGCTGAAACATGGCTAGGGCTTTACATCGGCCCATTTTTCTTAAGAGTAATGCGTGCTGGGTGGTGTCTGAGGCGTCTTTAGGGTACTCGTAGCCTGTCGGTACAAATTGTACTTAGAAATAGTAGTAGCTATGTATAGTAGGATAGGTATATATTATCATGTAAACTACCCGTAATATATGTTGCATTGCGTTGCATTGCATTGCGATAGAAATTCCAGTAGAAAAATTGGATGTAGCCTCCTCGAGATTTTGGGAATTTAGAATGGGCTGTTGGGGCTGGGAGTTTCTTTGAGGATGTTTTAAAAGCAAACTAGATATTATGTTTTCGAGACAAAAGCATATCCTCTATCTAACGAATTGCCGTATATATTACATTTCTTTAGATTACAATAACCTTATCAACTAGAGACCACTGCAAAGTAGTATTTTCATCCAACTGCAAAGCACGACAATTATCAATTGCTTTGATTTCTCAGCAGAGTTTGAGGCTAACTACAATAAGTAAACATTTTGAATTACACTGGCAATACTAAACTATGAGAACAAGATAGGTCTCAAGTGGGACAACCAGAGGCAGAAACGACACCTTTGGCGTGTCCCCGTTGATGCATACCACATGCCTAAGATTACAATTCTTCAACAAAATTTAATACTTAAGCTGTCCGACACAATTCTGAATGGCATTCTCCTAGATGCCTTTCCGAAGTCTACCTAAATAGTGTCTATTTGGTCTCTCTTGTTCAATGCATCCGAAACACTCTAAGTCGCTGCTATTAAATTACTTGTAGTAGATTTACATTTAAAAAAACCGTGCTTAAATAATAGGTTTGTTCTTGCATGAAATTTCGGACGGTTTGAAGCCATCCGGAGTTTGCGCATAGCGATATAAACGTCGCTTTTATTGCTATGAGCAAACTCCGGATAGCTTCAAACCATCCGAAATTTCATGCTAGAACAAACCTATATATTCCTTCAAACAATTGATTCAAACACCTTTGAAGTTCTCGAGTGCATCGCATTTGGTCGATATTTACTTTTTCTGATTTTTCCTCCTTTTATGAAAATTGGGCAAAATTAAGGCTTTTTCCAGTTATCACGGAAATTTTCAGTTGTAATACTCAAGTTAAACAGAAAAAACCCAATGGAAAACATAGCATATCGACAAGTGTATTGAATATGAACGATGGTCTATTGTCCGGACTAATAATGCTTTTGTCTTCATTTAATCTCTTTATTGCATCTATTACATCCTTTAGGAATATAGAAATGTAATTGTGTATTAGTGGAATAGACACTATTGAAATAAATACCAAACCATGACCTTAGGAGCAGTTTCCTGTTCAGGCATTTCCGAAATTTTAATAGGCATACTAATAGGCCATTGCTGCTGATCATACTCCAGCCATTTGGGACAATGCCACCACAAAGTTGAGGTGACCAATTCGTTAAGGTTTATGCCCCTGGATATAATATCCGCTGGGTTATCCTCGGATCGGATATGTTTCCATGTTAGAGCTATGCTTGAATCGCACCAGTAGAAAGTTTGGTTTATCTTGATATCTAGGACCCTTAAGACCATATTACTTAATCTAACTGCTAATAGGGCTCCAGAAAGCTTTAATATTGGGAGGGTTACGTTTTTCAATCGCGCTACCCTGGACTTTGCGCAAAGTAAATGAATGACATAATATGCTCCGCTACTATATAAAGATCTATTATAAGTGCACGCATCATACGCATTTTGCGATGCGTCACAAATTGAGTGCATCTCAATTGTAATAGGATTAAAACAGGTAATATGTCGACCTATAGATATGCCTTTTAGATTATGAATCTGTTGTTGGTATGATTTTCAGGTAGAAAAAATATGTTGTGCAACACTTTCATCCCAATTTAATGACAATTGCCACAAATGTTGCAGCATTATCTTAGCTCTTATAATTGGACCAATCAAACTTAGAGGATCAAATAGTTTTGAGATGTAAGATAAAATAGTCCTTTTAGCAACACACATATCACAAAAATTATACTGAAATACATCTTCTTGGCTATTCTAGACTATTCCTAGCATTTTAGCTTCTTTATTTTCAGAAAATTCCAAACATTGTATTGATTGCGAATCTTCGTTGAACTCTCATTTGATCTCCAGTTCTGAAGCTCGAATTTTCCTTGGGCTAAAATTTTCGTAACTTCACACTTGATCTGCATGATGCATTCTAGCATGTCAGCTTTAATGATACTACTTATAAATGGATTAATTATCGATTTCCTTCAGCAAGTTGATTTAAGCAACGAACTTCAAGAAACAGAGCACATGACGTCCCATAAGTGACAGTATTCAAGACATAGGTTTTTAGCTGTTGGTCGGGATGAGATCTCCTCAAAATTGCTTGAAGATGACGTTTCTGCTTCTTGAATATTTTGAACATCTCTTTCTTATTTTTCTTATTGTTTACTTAAATTTGAATTTTGTCGCAATCCGCCTTTGTTATTGAATGTGTGTTTCTGTGTGCGTGTTTAGGTGTTTCATTTTCTTTATTGTCTTTTATATTATTGTTTTTTCCTTCACATAATGTTCCATTTGTGTAAATAACTTCATCGTTTTCGACAATTACATGTTTAATTTTGTTCTTCTCATATGCGAAACTATTTTTTCTTTTCAGTGGTAAAGAATGTGCAGATACTTTATGTAAAATAAAATGAAAATCCGCAATCAACAAAAAAAGTCGGTACATCAAACCTTATTGATTAAAAAGGTCATGAAAATGGCCGATGTATACGAAGAATACATAAAAAGTTACCTTGCAAGCCCTCGAAAGAATCACCAGTAATGCTCGAACTTCTAGTTAATTGTGCGCCCTTTTCCTATTTCTTCGATTCCTAAATCCATAAATTTAAATTCGTATACGTAAATTAAGATTTTATTTTATTTATTTTTTTATTTAACGGAACATTATTATTTACTAGTGCTTCAAGCAAATTTCAAACTAAATTATCAAAATATACTGAATCAAAACTCGTTTCAAACGAGATCCCATTCAAGATTCTAAAATTATGTGGCAACACTACAAACAGAAATCAGAAAATTCAAAAAGTATCTTTTAATTATCTGAAGTAGTCACTTAGTCAGTCTTTCTATATACCTAACAACACCCTACCTAACCTATAAATATGATTAATAAAACAAATTATGACTATTTACTTTTAATTTAATATTTAATGGCATAATGTTTTCCCAGATCCTTTTAGTTCTTATTGACATGAAAGTGAACGAAAACTATAGTAAGTACTCATCATCATTCGACTTCCCGCGGAACATCGAGAAAGTAATTATTACTTTCTCGATGGGAAGACTGATTGAGTGAAACTGAATAGAAGGTATGTTACAAGACTAGAGTCTAGCGCTAGCGGAGGACCTCGTTCCTCCGACCCACCCTTGGCGCAATATTCAAAATTAGAATCGGCATGTTGTAATATGTAATATGAATATGTATTGAATGCAGTGGAATGTATTCGCTGAAACATCCACTATAATACGGCTTTTGTTAAATACATCCTGGTTTTTAGTTAGAGAAAGCAAAATATATCGTAGAAAGTGCTGACAAATTAAAAAAAACTGTTTAGAGATATAACCTTAAAAATAAAATTTTATAAAAACGACAGGATTTGCAACCGAGTCGCCGACGTGAAGGCTAACCATCCAGACTCCTAGACCATCTACGGACTTACAAACAACCGGTTGCATCACGAAGACATGGAAGTCAACGTAAGGGAGGAAGGGGTTCAAGGGAGGGACAGAGGTTCGGCGGTCCGCCGCGCTAGACTCTAATCGTTATTGAAACGTTTTGTGCTTTTTTACCTTATATCATTTTATAATATAAGCATCATAATTTTTTATTTTCTGCGTAAGTTAAAGAAAACATGTATGGTCAATTGGTCAACTGGTTCTTTACGTGGCGGAGTTAACATAAATTACTAACTTTGAACAATATGTTTTGTTTCTTGTAGGAGTCAATAGGTACGATAACGATACCATAAAAATAAGTGATGATCAATATTAAAAATTTGCAAATTTGTGTAAAATAGAACGAAATGAAAATTAAATAAAATTTTTATTTAAAGAGAATTGTAGGTAAAACGGTAACAAAATAATTATTGTACTCCATTCTATCTTTTAAGCTTTTAGTACAATAAATATTTTTTTTAAAAAAGAAAATGCAATGTTATTGATTTTTTCGAAATTGGGATTAGAAAGTTTGGGTTTTGAACTACGCGTTTTTTTTTCTTAGTTTCGGTTACGTCTTTGTTGCTCAATATTCTTGTGACTTGGAGTATTATTTCCTTTAGCAACCAAAGTGCAAGCTGATGTAGCATGCACTGCTGCTAAGTTTGCTGGTATGGGAGCAATTGCTTTCTTTGCAATATGTACATGTTCAAGAGAAGCAACATCATTGTTCATTATTTCCATAAATTGATTAATAATTTTCTCTTTTTTAGTTTTAAAATGCTCTGCAATATCTACTGTTTTCTTTTTTGGGGGTGTTCACTGAGAATTTCTACAATCTTTGACTCTTCGCTTATTTTCATTTCTTCTTCTTCATTTATCATCAAACCATTAGAAACAACTCCTACAACGTCAAAATAAATGTGAGAAACTAATCCCCTGCATCTTATGATAATTCCACTGTAAAATTAAAAATTGAAAGCTAACAAAAACAAAAAACTGATTAAATAGGTATAGGTATCTATGTATAAGAATATAATATACTTATAGTGTTTTACCAGGCCGGATATACAATTAAAATTAATACCCTATTTGGACTTTAGCTTCAGGGTAGGGGATGGAAAGTTTTCAATTTCTATTTAAATATGCAAACTGAATTGAGCTAACCACTTTATTTGTATGCCAAGATCTCGGAAAATGTAGACTTAAATCTAGGCTTGCCAGATATAAATTTTGAAAAAGGAGTATTTTCGATATTCCGGTTTTCGCCGAACAAAAAATGTCATAAAACCCAACTGCGTCCAAATTTGATCCAAAATTTTAATAAACCGAGTACTAAGTTTTTTC
>MU184580.1:119115-140016 GCA_016904865.1 Pissodes strobi | reverse complement strand
AAAATTTTGTTTTCCTTCCACTATATTTTTTTATTTTTTGTGAATATATATACAGGGTGTCTCACGGTGGATGGTACCTTAGACGTTTCTGGAGAACCACTGAATGGATCATTCTGAAAATTTTGTCGTTTACATAAACGGATATGCTTCACCTTGCTAAAATATTTCTGACAATGCAGTGTTGCCGCTTCTACTAAAAAGTAGAAGCAACTGTAAAATTTTAAATGAAAGACCCTGTATATTATCGCATATTTGGATTTTGCGAGGAATTCTAGACATATTTCATAAATATTGTCCTATACTTATCTCCAACTGTTTTTGAAATATTGACAGTTGAAAATCAACCATTTACCAAGTAGTTTGACAGCCTGTAAAATCTAAACGGCCAAAGATAAAACAAAATGGTTTGCACTTTCTTAACTTGATTTTTCATAAGCTATCGTTTGACACTAATTTTAGATTTAACCAGAGGTTAAATTTAATCGGAATTTCTCTCGGAATTTCTTAACCCCTGGTTAAATATAAAATTAGTGTCAAACGATAGCTTATGAAAAACCAAGACACGAAAGTGCAAACCATTTTGCTCTATCTTTAGCCGTTTAGATTTTACAGGCTGTCAAACTTGGTAAATGGTCGATTTGCAACTCTCAATATTTCAAAAACAGTTGGAGATAGGTATAGGACGTTATTCATGAAATATGTCTAGATGTCTCCGCAAAATCCAAATATGCAATAATATACAGGGTGTAAATTAAGTACTTCGACAAACGTCGGTAGACGATCCTTTCAGTGATTCTAAGTCAAAAAGTTCATATAAACATAGGTCAAAAAATGCTTCGTTCTCAAGATACAGGGTGTCAAACTTTGAAAAAATTCGGTTATTCGTAAATATCTCAATATTCTTTAAGCCGATTTTATTGAACTTTGGCAGATGTATTACTGATAGTAAGAGGCTAATTTAGCTTTAATTAGATTAAAATTATTAAGTCTAGTGGCGTCCCGGAAGGCACCTTCCCCACTATTTAAAAAAAAAAACATATGCGCCACTGACTTTTTTTAAATTCTTATTTTTATTTTTCAATTCACCAACTAAAAATACAACTTTTTTGTCTCTTGTGTTTTTTTCGTATCTTGCTTCGTTTTCGAGATAAAAAATAATTAATTTCGAAAAATAAGCAAAATATGTTTCTTTTATTGATTCTATTTCAGGTAAAAAACTTAAATTATTTACAAGACTAAAACTAAACTAGTTAATAACATTATTTTACAATAGTTGTTGAAAATGACCACCGCCTACTTCAACGCATGCAATAAGTCGTCTTAACATTCGAATATACCTGGCGTCTGATTAATAATGGCACAAGATTCAAATATCCTATTTCTTAGATCTTGTTCATTTTGGACTGGACTTTTATAAACTAACGACTTCAAGTGACCCCACAGAAAATAATCCAAAGAATTCAAATTTGGTGATCTGGGAGGCCAGGCTTGTGGTCCTGCTCTTCCTATCCAACGGTTAGGATAATTCTCGTCCAGAAATTGACGCGCAACGACACTAAAGTGTGTCGGAGCTCCGTCGTGCATTAAGCACATCCTGTTTCTGGTTTCTAAATCAACTTCTTCTAAATGGTTGGGAAGTTCATGCTCCAAAAACCTTCGATACTCTTCGCCATTAAGCCTTTGCGGAAGAATGCAAGGTCCAATAAGGTGATCACCGATAATGCCTACCCAAATATTGAGAGAAAATTGCACTTGAAAATGATTTTCTATGATAGCATTCAGATTATTCTCAGCCCAGATAAGGATGTTATGAAAGTTAATTATGACATTTCGAGAAAACGAGGCTTCATCTGTGAAAAGCACATGGCTTAAGAAATCCGGGGTTCTTACTAATCTATTACGCAACCAAACGCAAAAATCGACTCTGAGGGGAAAATCTCTAGGTAATAGAGCCTGCACACGTTGCATATGATAAGGATAAAGTTGTTGGGACCTTAAAATTTACCGAACAAGTGTGTGTGTAATATTCAATTCACGACCTATTTTCCGTGTACTACTTTGCGGGTCTTCTTCAATTCTGTTTACCACAGCTTTTTCAATCGCAACTGTTCGAACTGTCGCAGGCCTTCCCGGAACATCTGTTGTCCTTTTAAAACTGCCAGTTTTGCGTGAATATTAATACAAGTTTGGACGTCTGGCACCACTCGTTGAGGAAATCGCACCTGATACATTCGTCTTGCCGCTCGTGCATTACCGCGAGCCATTCCACTATTTTAAAGTCAGTGACGCACATTTTAATTTTCAAAAATAGGGGGGAAGGTGCCTTCAGGGACGCCACTGGACTTAATAATTTTAATCTAATTAAAGCTAAATTAGCCTCTTACTATCATTAATACATCTGCCAAAGTTCAATAAAATCGGCTTAAAGAATATTGAGATATTTACGAAAAACCGATTTTTTTTAACACCCTGTATCTTGAGAACGAAGCATTTTTGGACTTATGTTTATATTATAACTTTTTGACTTAAAATCAATGAAAAAATCATTTGCCGAAGTTTGTCGAAGTACTTAATTTACACCCTGTATAGGGTGTTTCATTTAAAATTTTTCAGTTGCTACTACTTTTCAGTAGAAGCGGCAACACTTCATTGTCGAAAATATTTTAGCAAGGTTGAGCATATCCGTTTGTGTAAACGACCAAATTTTCAGAATGATCCGTTGAGTGGTTCTTCTGAAATTTCTAAGATACCATCCAGCTTGAGACACCCTGTATATAAAATTAGACTCCCTGCTTTTTTTATATGTAAACATATAACCATATAATTACAAGGAAATTCTAAATTCGGTACATTTTTTCCAATTCAGTACATTTTCCAAAAAAAAGCAGTACAATTTTAAAAATCACCGCGGCAACATTGCCTTGTCAGTGACTTTTAAGAAGTCAAAGTTAACTCAAATAAACCTAAATTACGAAGACCACATAAAAAATGAATCACTTCGATTTTAACGTCGAAATTCCGACTTTAATGCCGAAATGTCAACTTTTTCAACATTTCAAGTTTCGTGTCACAAAAGATCCGTGAGATATTTTGTGACGCGTCAAGTGGGACCACGTGTCCATCCATATCAAACACCACGGATTGTCGCTGTCGCTCGCTTAGAGGGCGCAATCGGCAACATCTAACCAAAACTAACCCAAAATATTATTCCAGATGAAAACAGAGAAGAGAAAATGAAATCCTGCAGAATGCAAACGGATTCCCCATCAAATATGTAATGAAAAACGTGGCAAAATCACTCGAATATGATTTCAGCTTTTAAATTTTGCCTGTTAAATATTCTGGCATAATTATGTATTAATAAGAAAATAGAATTTAAAAAACTAATGCATACCTCTAATGGAATTAGCACTTTTTCGTTCCTCTATATCCAAATGTTGCGGCGGAGGGGTAGAAGAATCCACCGAACTCGTTTCGTGTCTGTACAAATCCCTCGCGGTACTATTGTCACTAACTACACCCCAAGTTTCATTAGTATTAAACAAATCGGGAAAATTATCCATTTTTCACGTATAACACAACTCAACAACAAAGTTCGACCACTGATGCTCTTAAAGCTCAGAGGGCGCATGGCGCAGGTTGTCGGCCGCCAAAAACACCCGATCCCACTCCGTGCGATTTGTCTCGGATTTCGGAAAATTACACTTAGATCGGCGAAAATAGGTCACTGAACTAGTTATTATTTGCTATTTACGTTAAATACGAAACGCGCCGGCCGGTGCGTTTTCAATAATAATAATAATTGTCTCTTGTACACCACGTCAACCTCCATCCTGCGCGGACCTAAAACAGAAAAAGTAGACCCCCCACAACACGCAATAAGAGAAAAGTGACCTAAAGTCTAAACTACCCGAAGGAAACAAAAGGATTAAAAATAATTTCGGATGAATCGAACGCGTAATACGAGTCTTGCGCGAGATAAAGGGTCATTGGTAATTTCACAAAGTAAAATATTTCTATTGGAGTTCGTTGACCCCTCGTCACAACACAGCAACAATTATTACCGCTGTCATCTCGTTTTAATAATAACCACTTCGTGAGATCAGAAGATTCATTTTATTCAAATTCGCATCAAGTAGGAAGGCTTTGACGCGTTAGGGTTAGCCCCTTAAGCTACATTTACAAGCCTTTTAAATATTTCGCAATAACGTTTTTATACAAAAATCCGTGCGGAATAATGAAGAAAATCCGAGAATTCGGTTTCCAACACGGATGACGTGTACGACAAGGTAAATAAGCCGGGCGAGTTCGTTTAACTTGAGCCAAAACTTTCGGCGGTTCAACGACCTTCAGGATTTTTAGGCAAGACCATTCGAACGGCGCGGGCCGCCCAGAGCGCGAAATAGCGACGTAGGTTTCGATAACGAAACTATTTAGTTATCTTTAATGGCTTTCTGTCGAAATGTAATTGTCATTAATTTTTTTTGAAGGGGTTTTAAACGAAAGGCTCGTTATTACACGGGCGAAAGATCCGAGCGACCTTGCAAGGACTTGGTTAAAGGCAGGCCCTAAAAATGTTAAAAGCAATAATTACGTATTAATATATTAGAATTAGGAAATAATATGGTTAAGAAATATATTAAACAGTGGCAAGAGAGGAGGAGGTATGGGTATATTTCTAAAATACAGTCCAGTCAGGTAGAATCGATATAAACTGATTTCATTCGCTATTAATTAAAATTTATGGCAGTTTAATTATAGGGCATTCAAATGGTCAAGTATTGGATAATTTAAGTGCTTCTGAGGCTGCAAAAAACACTAAGTTAAGTTGCAAAGCAATAAATAAGAATGAAATACACACATGAACTAAGGTCCTTCAAAATTTTTCTTAATTAAATAACGTTACATTAATTAATTAACAAACAAGACACGTTTCCATGAATAGATAAAACGAACCAATCAAAACTCGGAATTGAAAAAATCGTAACAAAACAGAAAACCGAGACCGGCCCTGGTTTTTGGAGGATAGTTCCGTATGGAGGCGCGGTTCAAAAGACGTTGAACTCGGGGTTATTCACTTCCCGAATATCTACGGCTCAAGCCCACAAATCTGTCGGCGTTGGCCGGTATCAATTTTTCAGTGAAAATTATAATCTTTTAAGGAAAATTAAAGCCGGGCAGATTTCTTCTTTCTCGTTCGTGCGAAGCGTGTGTATTGTATCGTCTATTTTTACGTTCGGTGTGAACGACCGATTACGCCAAAGTGATAAGGCGATGACAACAAAGCTGTTGTGTACGTTTTTAACTATAATATAATTAACTCTTTTTTTATATAAAATACATGGGATCGACGAGTAAGAAAAAAATAAAGGAAAAATCGGCCAATTTCGCGAAGAAATTTTGAAACAAAAAAAATTTTGTTGTATATTTACGAATGGTGATCGGAATTTTATGGCACACGATCGCTACAAGATAAATTGCTAAACTATTGATGAAAAGAAAAAACACTTCCGCACTGATTTTTGTTTCAGAACCACCACTAAAAACTAGTCACTAAGGGCGAAGGCACGTTTAGTTATAATCCCTTGGTCATTTCTACGTTAAAATATCACTATTCGGACGCCCTAAAGGGCCACTTGATCACAGTTACGCAATTTTTCTTTCCGGACTTTTTCAAAGCACTAATATCACAATTTGTGCCAGGGCTCATTGTTTTTCTTTTTAGGACGGACGTTGGAAGCGCGGATATTTGCCGGCGAGAGGACATTTTTCGGACATTTTTTTAGGAAAGTGAGCCCTAGCAAATTGTCCATGTATCTGTGTAATAATCCGAGAGAGCGTGATCAGAAAAGACTGCGACACGACCGGCGCTCGCTATCTTTGTCAGATACTCGCGGTCGATATAGCGCGCAACGCGCGCTCTCTTATCCTGACGCCGCTCTGTGACGTAGTGGAGCCCCCACTCGTAACGCGGGTTCGTTGACCTTTGCTGTAAACCCTATGACTACATACTGCGGCGTTGCCGTTGTTCGCATATTCGCTCGGATAAAAGGCGAGATTGACGTTGTGACGTGTGGAATTTTTTCCGTTAAGTGTTTTTAATCGTTTATCGATATCTTTTTATAGCCCGCGGTAGTAAAAGAGTTAACTATAGAGGAATGTGGGATAATTAACAAGTTATTTGATGCAACAAGGGTCGAGACATTTTAATGGATAAGTATCGAGGAACTTCTGGAAAACTCACGTCCTGTTGTTACTATATTTCTAAGGAAAATCGTGAGTAGGCTTGTCAGAAGTACCCCCCCTTTCTCTGTATAGAATTTTAAAACTACCGTTTTTCTAAAAATCCACAATTCAAGACGGGCGTATTTGTTAAACAAAAATTAATTTTGAAGTAAAACTTCTTTAGGGAGGGTATGTCCGGAAAAATGAAAATGAAATGAAACGGTTATCAAAGTGTAACGCCCCTTTAATTAAGCATGTTCCAGTATAGCTAGATGGCTCAAATTTTCAGGATATGTAGCCGAGATAAAATGAGGAGCCTCGACGCGTCTGCAGTTTCACTGGATACCCAAAAATTTTCGAAAAAATGGGAAAAAATTTAAAAAACTAAAAAATTGTTCGGAAAGTTAATAAAAGTATTATAAAACGAAATAAGAAAAAAAAATTATAAAAAAAAGTTAGAGTAACGCGGTTTTCGGCGAAAAAAACCGAAGGAGGTCAGGGATGGAAAAAATGGAAAGAAAAACAAATGCTTTATGAAAAAAAAAAAATGAAAAAGAAAAGCGAAAAAAAAAAATAAACAAAATGTCGAAACCGCGGGTAAAAGTTGAGAAAAAAAAGCTTTAAAAAAACCCAATTCCTAATATCTCTTTCAGAAGTTTCACTTCAGTTGTGTGCTTACAAAGCACATAATTTTTTTAACTGACACCGGCACGAGTCATTCAGGACCCCGCTTCTGTGTAAATCGAACTTACAGTAAATCTCTCACACGTTAGGGAAATATTGTGTTATTTTTGTAAAAAAAATAAAACGTTGCATAAAGATTCGTAAAAATTATTGTTGGTTTTAACACCATATTCAATTTAACACCTAATTGGCATCACCTATCGCATGAGCACAAACTTAACTAAAATTTAATATGAAATAAATCGCTCTGTAATCAGTTTAATTACATTCTGGACTAAATTTGGGCGCGGTTGGCATTTTATGACATTTTTTGTTTGGCAAAAACTGCAATTTCGAAAATACCTCTTTTCCAAAATTTATATCTGGCAAGTCTAATCGTGAGCTGTTCTGAAACAGCCTTTATTGACAATTCAATTTTTGCCGACGTTTCTATATAGGTGTTTGCTATCATCCTCAGGTAGGGTTGTCAGGTTTGAAAATTGAATTTGCAGGATATGTGTCGAAAAAATGCAGGACAGTGATAAAAAAATAGGATTATAATAATACCAAAAATATTTTAAATATGTCGAAACAGAATAGTTATTTTTCTAATGTTAATATTTAATTAACGTAAAATATAAACAATATAACATAACACAAAAGTAAATTATAACATAGAGCTTTCGTTTATAATAAAAATAGTGTAACAAATACAGACAAATTATATAAAATATATTAATAACTGTGTTACATCTGCAAGATGCAGAAGAGGAGGCAGTGAACGAGCGAGGTGAGAAGCTTGTTGAATTTTGCGCTTACCAGGAACTAAGGATTAACAACACATACTTTAAACACAAACCCCAACACAAAGTCACGTTTCCGGGCAATAGAGGGGTAACGTCCACAATAGACTATATAATAACGAATAGAGCCATTAAACCAGAGCAAATACAGAATGTTAGAGTGCTAACATCGGCAAACATCGGATCAGACCATAACTTAGTAATGGGAATAATTACCATGGCAAGACCACCAGCCAATAGGAAGAAGCCGAACATCCCAACAACAAAGTTCAATACCGAGTCATTAAAAACAGAGAGCACGCTGGATTTGTACAAACGGCGCATATCCCAAAAAATTGAAAGGGAACCCATCCTCCAGTAGAAGAGACACTAGGCAAAAGAACAGTCAACACAACGACAAAACACAGAAATAAAAAACCACCAGAGGTGAAGATACTGGCCCAGGAAAAAAAAAGACCACCTAACATACACAGCCAACAAGACTCCAAGAAACTACATCAAATATATCGAAACAAGGAACAGAGTAAACAACCGCATAAGGGAAATAAGAGAGAGCATTGGGAGAACTTCAGTAGAGAAATGGAAAGTGACTTCTATGGAACCCAAAAACGCATATGGAAAACGCTCAGAGCAACAAGGAGAGAAATAAATGAGACAGTACAACTAAATAACATCTCGGCAGCCAAATGAACCACCTACTTTCAGGGCCTGTATACAAACCGGAACGAACAGGAATTACGAAGGCCCAAGGAGCGGGGGAGGCTGAACCGAGGGTAAACCATAGACATCAAGGATGTAGAAAAACACACGGTGGAGGAAGTGATATCCGAAATGAAGCACTTGAAAAACGGTAAATCTCCAGGCCGGACAACGTCCCCAACGAACTGCTGAAATGCGGAGGAGAAGCTCTGGCTGGACAGCTGGCCGAACTATTCAACAGAATATTGAAGGACGAAAATACACCAGCGAGATGGAGACACAGCATCACAATCCCAATATTTAAAAAGAGGAAAACCTCAGATTCGGCGAACTTCCGAGGAATATCGCTTCTAGACACGACCATGAAATTATTCACCCGTATGCTGCAGCAACGCATTCTTAGTTACACCACAATAAGCGAGGAGCAGCAAGGTTTTCGGAAAAACCGTTCGACGATTGACGAAGTGTTCGTTGTCAGGCAGGTTGTAGAGAAGGCAATAGAGTATAACACACCAGCATACCTGTGCTTTATAGATTTGACGAAAGCGTTCGACAGGATAAGGCTGGAGGACGTTAGGAACAAGCTGGACCGCAGGGGAATACCCCCAAGCCACACGGAGACGGTTAGAGAGCTAAATACAAACAACACCACAACAATACGAACAAAATTAACAACAACAGAAAAAATAGAGCAAAGCACAGGGATACGACAAGGAGACAGTTTCAGTCCACTGCTGTTCAACATCACAATGGGCAGAATAATAGAGCAAGTGCGCAAGGTAGACCAGAGATAGAAGATGGGAAACCAACAATTTAAGATAATATGTTATGTAGACGACGTAACGCTATTCGCGGACACGGAAGACGGATTGTAATGGCTCTTACAAGCCTTTAAGAAAGAGTCCGAAAAAGTTAACATGGAAAATAAACATCAACCACCAAAACAAAAAGCATGGTGATCGACAGGGAACCACGCAGATGCAAACTAGAACTAAACAACAAAACAACAAAACAATAGACCAGGTTTTTGAATTGAACTATCTGGTGAACTCAAGAGCGGCGTACGGAACCAGGTAAACAAGGTAGCCAGGATAGCAGGAGCCTTACGAACAACCACATGGAAAAATACCTGCATATCAATCCCGACCAAAGTTAGAATATATAAAGCATGTGTCAGACCCGTAATGACATACACGGCAGAAACACGAGCTGACACAGCGCAGACAAAAAGGATGAACACACTTTGGGATCAAAGAAGGAGTAACGAAATTAGAGAAGAATGCAAGACAGAGGACGTGGTTAAATGGACACGCGCTAGGAGACGCTTCTGGAACGAGCACATATCCAGGATGGAGAACCACAGACTGGCAAAAATCGCCAGGACCGCCTACCAAGAGGTGGAAGGACAGCTGGTCGTCGGCATCCCAGGAGGAACAAATAAATGGGTAAAACAAGCCTTAAGGCTTCCGCAAAGAAGAAAAAGAAGAAGAAGAAGAGACATGGACAAGAAAAATAATTTTTTAATAAGCAATTGCTTATTTTTCAAGACATAGCTACAAAATTATTTGCAGGTAAGAGTTAAATTTGTGTTTATTTGAAGTTTAGCCTTTACGTAATCTACTAAAAAAGCCTGTTCCAAATTCTTTTCGAGTCAGAGAGCAAAAAACAAGTTGAATTATTAAAAAAAAAACAGTTTTATTGGCCCAACAAATTTTGTTCCATTTTTGAATGGTATTTTCATTAATTGTGTATGATTTTCTAGATGGCGCCGACTGATGTTGACCGGCAAAGTGTACCATAAATCATGTGCCAAAAGAGATTGGAACGATAAAGTAAATTTTTTTTTGGATGGTACTCGCTTAATCTGTAAGGAGCATGATGTGGAATCCTTAACCTCAACTTCTGAAGTAAACAAAGAGATGGAATACCTTAAAGAATTAGTGAAAACCCTAAATAGTACAAGAGCACAATCTTAGAAGAAAACAACTCACTCCTTAAATGGAAAATTGAAGCCTTGGAAGAAAGACTGGTGGAAGGGAAGGAAAATCATAAGAGGTAGGAAAAAACATGTTACGTCACATGTTCCCGCCGAAAATCCAACACCAAAACAGATATATGCCTTTCCAGAAGCAGAGATGGCACCACCTACGTTAGAAAAAAACTTTCTCACGTCGAGGTCCTAAATTCCAAAAAGCCCGTCTGTGATTGAATTCCTGATCTTGCCTGCAGCCAGAAAGATTTTAATCACCGAGTAAAACAAGGTCTATTCGGTGTTTTAATAAAGAAGAGGGGTATATAACACTTTAGGGCGGCAACTAAGTATACCAAATTTTCTATAAAAATTTCTTCATATCTGCTTTGAATATGTATTTTTGTATACAATAGAGTGAGGATATCTATCATAGATGCATAAGTCTATTCGCATCATCCGGTGAAAGACTACCTCACCAGAACTGGGAGGGCGTGGTTTTTCCGAATCACGTTCCGCTATCTCGCTGGTGGCTCCAGGTTCCACAGTAGGAATATATGGACATGATGGCGTTTCCAGGTATCAATTGACATTGACTAAACACATGGCTGACAGTGACAATGACAATATCAGCGACAGCGAAGTCAACGTGATCAACATAAATAAAGAAAATAATAAAAGCGATGGATGGACTGAAGTTATAAGAAAAAGGTATCGTAAAATTAACCAATATCGTCCTACCCCATAATTGGGAACCAAAGAAAAGAACAGATATCAACCCTACAACTTGCTGACAATTACACATGACTTTTTGTTTCTGGCTTTGCCTTATGCACAAATTCACAAAACATATTGGACTACGTAAGAAGTCAAAAAGTAGATAAAAAATGCATCTGTGACAAAATCAAAACCAGAAAGATAACCTTAGGAGCTCCTTTAAGTTAGGGGTACCCAAGGAACTTGTAGAGGAAATAGGCAGTGGAGAGATGTGGCCAGTAGGCACTTTCGTAAACCATTTTATCAATATATAGAGCCAACACCCAAGGACAAAGAACACCATGCAACTGAAAAGGTAAAAACCTCCAATATATCATCTGTAAATAAAAGGTTAGCGGTGCTGCACATTAATATCCGCTCTCTAAGGAGCAAGATAGATGAATTAGAAGCCTTTATCATAGATAGAGATCTAGACATAATCTGCCTCACAGAACATTGGCTGCAGGTTGACGAGATGGACGCAGTTCACATCCAGGGCTTTAAGTTGGGGACTTACTCCACTAGACAACAAGGCATCGGTGGTGGAACAATCATTTTTATTAGGGATTCTTTTAATTTGAGTGACATTCATTTTAATATTAACTATACTATAAATTACTTATTTTAACCAGTTTTAACTATGTTTTTTGTGTGTGTAATATCTATCTGTATACTATTTTAGTTTTATGATGGAAATTTTCATTATTGGTAGAAAGGTTGTATATATCAACAATTTTAATATTAATGTTAGCATCGCCACATATTTTATCTGACGTGCGTAAACATTTATTATATCAACATGAATAAATTGAGTTTAAGTTTAAGTTTGAGTTAGGGTAGTTAGACATCATTAAACATATTGTAGTGATCTGCACTGTTTATACCTACAAAAAAAAGAATTTTGATATGTATTTTCGGCATACTGCACTGTGATTGCTTTCCTTTCTTGTCTTGAATTTATTTAGTTTTTATTTTTATATTGATTTTGTTGCATCATATGTATTTAGTTATTTTAAACTTAATTGTAAGCAAAATTGTATATCATCATCATCATCATCTAGCATCTCTGTGTCCACTGCTGGACTTAGGCCTCCCCTCTCTCTGCCCACTCCTTTCTGTCTTGAGCCGTCTGGATCCAGTTGGTCTTGATTCTCTTTATATCATCTGTCCAGCGCGTTGGAGGTCTTCCCCTGCTTCGTTTGTCAGCTCGAGGTCTCCACTCCAGCATCATCTTCGTCCACCTTCCTTCTGTCAGCTTTCATTCGGGCCAAGTGTCCAGCCTAGTTCCACTTCAGCCTGGCGATACGTGCAATAACGTTTGTGACGCCCGTTCTTCGGCGTATTTCTTCGTTTCTGACATGATCTCTCACCGACACGCCCAGCATTGATCTCTCTATTTTACGCTGTGATGTTCTGAGTCTGCTGGCATATGCGGTGGTCAAGGTTAGTGTCTCGGCTCCATAGGTCATGACCGGCAACACGCACTGGTTGAAGACTTTCCTCTTCAAGCATATTGGTAGGTCGCCCTTAAACACGTCTCCGAGTTTTCCAAAAGCTGCCCACGCCAGGTTTGTCCTTCTATCTCTTTGCCCCCCACTATAATATTTCCACTGGGGACTAAGTTTGTCACAAATTTTGTTTTAGAGATATTGATATTTAGGCCTGCCTTAGCGCACACCTCCTGGAGTTCCCGTAGCATCGTGCCGACGCCGACGTCTCTGAGATTATCGGCCGCCAGTATGATGTCATCCGCAAAGCGTAGGTTCGTTAGTCTCTTACCGTCTATATTTATGCCTTTTTCCTCCCAGTTGAGTTTTTTGAATGGATATTCCAGGACTGCAGTGAATAGTTTTGGAGACATCGTGTCTCCCTGCCTTACTCCTCTGCCTATTGGGATACGTTCGGTACTCTCGAATAGCTTTACTGCCATGGTCGCGTTTTTGTAGATGTTGTAGATGAACTTTGTATACCGATAATCGACGCGGCATTTTTGTAGTGTTTCCAAAACGGCGTGTGGCTCAACCGTATCGAAGGATTTATGGTCTATTGTACTCTATGGACTTTCACAGCTTGTAGATGATCATTTGTTCCAAAACCAGCACGGAAGCCCGCCTGCTCCATTGGCTGGTAGAAGTCTAGTTTGTTCTCTAGTCTAGTGGTTATTATTTTTGTGAAGAGCTTATATAGGTGATATAGCAGGCTGATTGGTCTGTAGTTCTTCAGCTCAGTTATATCCTTTTTTTATGTGTAGTATTATAAGTTATAACAGTAGCGTTGTCCCATTTCTCCGGTATTGTGCTGTTCTTTAAACAGAGGTTAAAGAGAGCCTTTATCTTCTTGAGCAAACAAGGACCTCCAATCTTAATTGCATCTGCAACCTGGCAGCCCTCTCCAGGTGCTTTGTTGTTTTTGGTCCTCCTCAAGGCAAATTCGATTTCTTCTAAAGATATATCTGGTAATTACTCGGAGCCTTGATTTAAAATACCTTTTGCGGCTGATAGTATATCCGGTTCTAGGTCCACATTTACATTTTTCTCCCTGTGACTTCTGTACAGCGCCCGATAGAAGTCCTCTACAACTTTCAGTATTTCTTCCCTGTTTGTTGTTATATTTCCGTTTTTGTTTCTTACTTTCGTTATTTATCTTCTTCTGCTTCCTAGACTTCTACGCAGCACTTTCATGCTTTTGTTGTTCTCTATAGTCCGTATTTTTTATTTGTATTATATCTACTCTTTTAAACGTTATAATGTAGCTTACTCATAGCAGGACAGTTGATCTATATCAGCGCAGCGATTTCCAATTAGTACTTGAGGCTACGTTCCGGTGGTATGCAACATAATAACAAGACAAAATAATGGTTTTATATTTGAAATTTATAATTTTCTTGTAAGTATAAATATTTATATTTTTCTTTGTGATACCAATGTCAAAAACATTGTTTTTCATCGCCAGGATTAAACATACCTAACAGATTAGCCAAAAATGTAGGGGTCATGCGCTATTTTAAAGGAGAAATAAAATTTGGAAAGATACGGGGGTAAATTGAAAAATTTTCCATTTTGGAACTAATATATGTATTTTTTTGTTATAAAATAGTTTCTTAAGTTTTCACGTAGAGGATATCTAAGCCCTTTGATAATATATTTCAACAAGTTGAGGGACCAACATAGAGTTTTCAAAATCTTGATTATTTAGCGCTAAATTCCGCATCTTTGCCACAGTTTGAGACAATATTTATATATATTTCTAGTTCCGAATACTTGTTACGATTTTTTCCATTTAGAATTTCACTTATCTAGAAAGCGATAATACTGAACCACATTCATGCTTCCAATTAGTCAGATTTCGTAGACATTTCCCCAAAACACACGCACGCACGCACTCATCAGTCGAAATGTAAAAAAGTTGGGCATAATATAATGGCAATAGAGGCAAAATACCTCTTTTATCAATTATTATTATGTTGGTGCTCCGCCCCGATGTGTCAGAAACGCTTTTTTTCCCGTATAAAAACAGCGAAAAGCTATTAATATTATCGGTCGAAAGTTTGGGTAGGTCCAAACTATTTCAAACGTGTCAATGACACCTACCGGTATAATTTGGGAGTTTGTTCACCTCGCGAATAGCTACGTGTTAACCGAATTTCCTAAAAAAGCCGATGATGGATTCGGTCGATTGCGAAGAGTTATGCAAGTTTTTTTTCGGGTCGTTAAATAAAGATCGGTCTTAATAAACGATCGAATCTAATGCATTAGTTCGGTTTGGGTTAGTTGAAAATGGGCAACCGAAATTGTCTGGATAGTTTAAGGAAAGGAACATTTACACGAAACTGACGACGTTTCGATCAACAGTCTGAAGTAATCATGAGAGATATAAGCCACGAAAACGAAAGCAAAATAAATTGGATTATCGATGTTATTTTGTGTCATGTTAAAAATTAAGTATTTCGTTACCAATCCATGATTCATTGTTTTTTGAGAATTTAATTGATTGGTTTCATTCCAGTACTTAAGCACGATTTTTTACACAGTACACATCATTTTATATGTGTGAATACAAAATATTAATCCTGTATTGGCTGCTTGAAAATTTTGGGACACTCTGTATAAATAATTACGAAGGGTGATTCAAAAGTTTGATATTCATACCATCTTCCAACTTTAAACATTTTATAAAATGGAATTGTTGCATTTTGTTATTTAAATTAATATAGATGTGGTTAATTTGGGTTAGTCTTGATTGGTATTTCCTTGAAAAAATATGTCCCGACCCGGGCCATTCTATAGGCCTCAGGGAGAAGAAGCCAAATAATAGATTTGGTTGCCTTTAACCGGTTGGTTGTATTTAGTTTCGGTTATATATTATCAAATCTGGTTATATAGTATAATACAAGATGATCACGGTATCAGATATTTATGGAAAACTCATCAAAAATCAAAATAATCTTTATTGCATAATTGATACATAAATGTGCTTAATACTAATCTTATTCTACGTGTTAAGTGTTAGATGTTCTCGTTTCACGTGTTTGATACGCACTTTCACTGCGCGTATACACTCGCGTACCAAACATCCAGCGACTTATGGGCTGATGTCGGCCCTTATAAGATTAGTTTAGTCAGCGATCAAGTCAATGTATTGTTACTTGGGGTATCCCTTCAACAAAGTTGATATGTTCGATACCTAGAGGCTGTATTGATCTGTGTGCGTTTAATTTAAGGGTGGCTCAAGCCTTACAACACAGGAAAAAGTGAGCAAAAAACCTGCTTCTTCTTTACACAAGACGGCACAAACATGTAACGTTTATATATACAAATATATACAATATATACATATATACAGGTGACTGGCATAATTGCCAGCTGCGGTATGCATATCGTCGCATATATTCATACACGACGTACGCATTTGTGCCCTTAGGGCTGGGGATAACATATAGTTAATCGCTCGGAACACGTAGAGGTTGCATAAGAGGGGGATAGCACGCGCGGTTTGGTGGCTACGGCAGAAGTGATGTCAGTCGGTTGCTGAGTTGTTTGTTGCTGTTTGTATGTCTGTTCTTAGTCTTTGTTCTCTTATTCATTGTACGTACGTTATGTATGTTAGTCTTTTTCTATACTTAATGTTTCGTATGGTATGCTTAATGTATGTTAGTCGTTTATGGTGGTCTCAGTTCTTGGTAGAACAGGTCCGTATGTTTGTATAACGGTCCGTATTTAGGTAGGTGAGGTTGGTTGTAGCGTATGTTGGCGATACCTGCGGTCAATTCTGACCCCCTGATACCGTGATCGTAAAACTTGCAAGCAAGCTTGTTGATGTGCTGGTCGATGTAATCAATACTCGCCATGTTGTGCAGCTCTATGACACGTACGCGATCCCATAGTGTCAGGGAGAAAGCAGCCCGCAGGTATCTGCTCTGTATTGTTTGTATATGTTTCAGGTGGGTCTTCGCTACGGAGCACCAGACAGGCGCCCCGTAGAGAAGTGTCGGTCTAATGATTGTTTTGTAAATCGTGAGTTTGTTAGTCGGGCTCATGTAAGATCTAGTTCGTATGAGAGGATTTAAACTCTTTTGTGTTGCTATGTTCTTAGCCCTTATTGCCGCGACGTGCTTGGAAAAAAGGAGCTTGCGGTCAAAGACTATCCCTAGGTGTTTGACTGGGTCCTTTGGCGTGATAGCCGCGTTGCCAATTACTATTGGCGTCATGTCGACGCTACGTTTACGTGTCAAAATCCCTAGTTCTGTCTTCGCCGCATTTAAGGATATTTTCCAGTCCCTATAAAAGGGAGCTAGAAGGTTAAGATGTTGAGAGAGATTATGCTTTGCGACCTGTATGTCTGACGATTGTGAATAGATCACAGTGTCATCAGCATACAGGGCAAAGGAAGTTGAGGGGTGAGATGGAAAGTCAGCTATAAAATGACTGAATATTTGCGGCGATAATACTGTTCCTTGGGGCACGCCGGCCTTGATGCGCCTTGGCCCTGATGTGCTATTGTGGACACGAACCGAGAATGAGCGATTCGCAAGGTACGACGCAATGAGGGATGCTATATGAAGTGGCATTCCGTGAATAGCAAAGAGCTTGTATATGAGCCCATTGTGCCATACCTTGTCGAATGCTTTCTCTATGTCGAGAAGTAACAATGCCGTTGCCTTGCTCTCGTTAAAGCCGTTGAGCGTATCTTGCGCGACTTTCGCCGCGAGCATAGTAGTGCTGTGACCGCGGCGAAAGCCGAACTGCTCATGTGGCAGAATCCTCAGACTCTCAACAACATTGTTAATTCTCGACATTACGAGTTTCTCGGCTACTTTGCCCAACGTGTCTAGCAGAGATATGGGGCGATACGAGGCTGTTAGTCTCGCATCTTTGCCCGGTTTAGGAAACAGTATTATCACCGCTTTCTTCCATGGGAGCGGAAAATGTTGGAGGCGTAAAATAGCATTTATAATGTGCATAAAGTGGATGACGGCTTTATTCGGCATATTCTTAAGCAGAATATACGGAATGCCGTCAGGACCGGGGGCTTTGTTTCCGGGTAGGCGGGCAAGAACTCTCTTGATGTCCAGCGGAGCTATTAGTAGTTTGCTTAGCACTTCCGGGGCGATAGGATACTTTGTGGAGATGAAGTTTTCCACTGCAGCATCTACAGTATCATGGAATGGAGTAGTGTTTGGTGTCTCGCTAAAGACGCCCTCCAGGTAGTCTGCGAAGGCCTCCGCTTTCCCGACGTTATCCGTTATTACATCGCCTTGATGCAGTATTCCAGGAAATTCGGCGGGGCCTCCGCGAACGCGCCTGGCGAGCTTCCATAGCGAGCCATCATGGCGGTTGATAGTGTTAACGTATTCCATCCACTTCTCATTCCTGTAGGCTGCAATGAGTGCCTTTATCTCCCCGGTCATTGCTATGAAACGTTCACGGTCTATGGCGACCCTCGCTCGTTGCCACCTACGCCGAATACGGTTTCGGGATGTGATGAGGGTTGTTATATGATCTGGAAGTGTGTCAGTAAACGAACGTTTACTGACAGTAGGACAAATTGCGTCTCTGACGCGCTGGATGTTTGTGACTAGAGCTTGCACCTCGCTCTCAAGTTCTGGGATAGAGTCTATTTGTCTTGGAATAACTGTTGCTTGGCTAAGCCTCACTCGGAACTCCTTCCAATCAAGATTTCTATAGGACAGGATTACGTCCTGCGCTACTTGTAGCCTAGAACGTAGGCTAATCTTGATTGGGAGGTGATCCGAATTGAGCTCGTTCAGCTCTATGAGCTCAGAAGCGTTCGTTATTCCTCGAGAAATAGCAATATCCAGGAACGATGGGTTGAATCGGTTACCGGGATAATGTGTAGGATTGGGAGTTTGATGATAGGCAAGGTCAATATTCTGCTCCACTAACCTGTATAACAAGCGTCCGCTCCTGTTGGAAGAACCACGCCAATTAACGTGCGTTGCGTTTAAATCGCCAATCAGGAGCGTCTTCCTGCCAGCAGGCAGCAGAGCAAGAATATCTTCTTCCTGGAGGCGGAGACCCGGAGGAGAGTAAGCGCCGACAATCCGCAGGCCACCCTCAAGCTCGAGAGCTACGTGCTCAATGACGGACCTCAGGCCTACGACCTGCTTGTAAAGGACTGACCTTTGAATCAGACAGGCCACGCCTCCTCCGCGTCGATCAGGCCTATCAAAACGCAGGACCTGTCTATCGTAAAATTTTAGCCTGAAACCAGCATCGATGTTGGTTTCAAGCAGAAATATTATATGCAAATTAGGATTATTATAAATGAAATTTTTCAGTTCTCCGAGTTTAAAGCGGATGCCATTGCAGTTCCACGAGAGAACGTTAATGGGCATCGTATTATCTATATATTATAACCATTGAAGTCTTCTGTAAAAAACTTCATTGAGGCTTGTAATACCTCGAATTTATTGCCTTGACAGGATTCTAATATATTGGCGTAATCAGTTAAGGCGCGCAGTAATTCGTTAAAGTTTACTAAGCTATTTATACGGTTAACGGCATTATGCAGGTTATTCAAACTATTTACATTGTTTAATATATTATTAGGGTTTGTTAATTGAGGGTTATTATTTACATTATCATTTACATTGGCTTGACCGTGATTTTGACTAACCTGGTTATTTCTTGGCATGTTTTTCTGTGTTTGTCCTCTTTTTTGCAGTGCTGGGAACTGTTGATTGTACTGCCTGGTAGCGTCGTTTGTCGCGTCGGATTCCCTAGCCCCTTGCCAGGCTGGGTTTGCGGGGGGTGGTGCGGGCTTATATTCCTGCTTTGCTTTCGGGTTGGCGGGTTGAGTTTGCTGCATTTTGAAGATATACACAGGGCATAATACACTTATCGCCCTGTGATCTCCGAAACAGTTGGCACATTTAATGTTATTGCTCGTACACTCCGTAATTTGGTGAGGCCCCGCACACTTCGAGCAGGCCCATTTTCTCTGACAATAGGTCATGGAGTGCCCGTGCCCCTGACACCTTTTGCACTGCATGACCGTCTTTGTCGCCCTGCGGTTTTCCCATGAAATCCTGACGTGGGAAAGAAGTCTGCACTCTTGGTTTAGCCAACGCAGTGTTATGGTGGCGTCTAGTACGACTAAATAGAGAGGTACTCGCGTCTTCTTCATTTCATAAGCCGCTCTTACTGTTAGTCCATGTTCCTCAGCAAGTAAATTACGGATTTCCTCCGTGCTGAAGCCGCCGTCTAGACCTCTCAACACAAAGGCATGTGTTTTCTGGCTGGCTTCAGCATATGAATGGAATTCGACGCTTTCTCGTTCGAATAGCCTTTTCAAATTCGACCAATCTTTGAGTTGTGTGCAGTAGATTATAACTGAGTTTCGGGTGTACTTCAGGTTATAATCCACTACATGCATGTCGCTTAGGGTTTGCTTTATCACTTTGTGATCTTGAGCACCACCTTTAATAACGATTGGAGGAGGTTGGGCCGGTTTCTTCTGCTGTGGGGTCTTAGGGGTATTTTTAGGGTTCTTTGCTGGGGTACTCTTCGTCTTCTTCTGTACCTTGCGTGCCGTTGAGATTTGCGAGGAAGCGACGCTGCTTCTGTCGTCGTTCTCGTCAATTTCTGAGTCAGTTAGTGGCTCAAACCTGTTCTTGGTGGGTACAGGTTCGTTCCCCATGTCTACCTGAACCATACGTATCCCTTTTTTGAATGGGATGGTTTTGTAAGGGGTCTTAAACGGTATATTGCCGGGTTCGTCTGCTAGAAGATGCGCAGATTGAAACTGCGCAACATCCATCTCGGTGTTGTTGTCGATCGTTTTTTCTGTCTCGGTTTTTTGGTCTCCAGTTTTTTGACCGATTTCTTTCTGCGGTTCGCTGTGCGATACGTTCCCTAACTTTTGCTTCTTGCAATTTGGGGACGTTTCAGAGCCCGTTGGCTTTGCATTATTCTTGATAGGGGGTTTGGTATTACCGCAGTCTATTCTAGGTTTGACCGATGCAGGCCTTTTGAATACTGCCTTATGGTCCCTAGTAAAATGTGTTTTTACTGTGTCGATTGCCGTTTTGTAATCGAGCCTGGAGCCCGTGTTTGCACTTGTTAGCAGCGGTATCATTCCGATACACAGGTTGCACTTCGGGTATTTTCTCAATTTTGAGATGTATAATTGCGTACGTGACTCATTCATGGAGTTGCCCAAGTCCGAGTCGACCGATATGACTGACATATCGTCATCTGACATTTTTGCATGGAAAATTCCGGGTTCCGCCCCGGAAAATTCCGGGTTCCGCCCCGGAAAACTAAA
>MU184580.1:78182-95812 GCA_016904865.1 Pissodes strobi | reverse complement strand
TCTATTTCGCGATACAAATAAAAAATATTTTCAAATATAGATACAGAGTGCCCCAAAAAACAAGGTATGTGTCAACTTTATTTTTTAAATGGAATACCTCTATTTTCTAAATGCATAGTCAAATTTCTCGTAAAATTCTAGACATTTTTCATATTGTATACTTGTAAACAATATACTTAAATTCAACTGTTTTCGATATATTGACGTTTGAAGTTATATTTTTGTTGCTTTAAACCTCCGTAGAGCTTAAATATACACTCAACTTCGCGATATATATTAAAAATATTTTAGTACAGGGTGTCCCAAAAAAACAGGGTATGGATCAACTTTATTTTTTTAATGGAATACCCGTACTTTCTAACTATTCAAATTTCTCCTAAAATTCTAGACATTTTCCATATTGTATACTTGTATACAATATACTTAAATTCAATTGCTTTCGATATTTTGACTTTTGAAAAGTTATATTTTTGTGGCTTTAAGCCTCCGTGGAGCCTAAATATTTATTCAATTTCGCGATATATTTAAAATATTTTGAAATATAGGTACAGGGTGTCCCAGAAAACGGGGCATGTATCAGCTATGTTTTAAAATGAAATATCCTCTTTTTCCTAAATAATCAAATTTCTCATTGAATTCTAGACATTTTTCATATTGTATATTTGTATATAATATACTCAAATTTAATATTAACCGTCAAAAAATTATCTTAGTGGCTTTAAACATCTGTCGAACCTAAATAATAGTATGTATTCAATTTTGCGATATATGTATTAAAAATATTTTGAAATGTAGATACAGGGTGTCCCAAAAACAATTTTGTTTTTTAAATGAAATACCCTCTGTTGTGTAAATATTAAAATTTCTTGTAAAATCCTAGAAATATGTTCATATTTTATAGTTTTATACAATATACTAAAACTAATGACCTCTAAACCTCGGTAAATATTCAAATTTGCTTTGTATATTAAAAATATTTTTAAATATAGGTACGGGGTGTCCTGAAAAAACAGCATATATTTTCTAAATGTAGTGTTTTCTAAATATTCTAATTTGTTCTAAAATTTTAGCCATTTTTTATATTGTATAGTCGTATACAATATACTTATATTCAACTGTTTATTCGAGATAATGACCTTTAAACCACTGTAAATATTCAAACTTGCTTTGTATATCAAAAATATTTTGAAATATAGGTACAGGGTGTCCTGAAAAGCCAGGCTATATTTTCTAAACATTCTAGTTTGTTCTAAAATTTTAGCAATTTTTTATATTGTATAGTCGTATACAATATACTTATATTCAACTGTTTATTCGAGATAATGATCTTTATTAAACTTCTGTAAATATTAAAATTTGCTTTGTATATTAAAAATATATTGAATATCCTGAAAAGAGAGGGTATATTTTCTAAATATTCTAATTTGGTCTAAAACTTTAGCCATTTTTTTATATTGTACAGTCGTATACAATATACTTATATTCAACTATTGTCGATTCCTTGACGTTCGAAAGGTTATATTTTTGAGGCTTTAAACCTCCCTAGAATCTACATATATTTTTATTTTCTCGATATATATTAAAAATATTTTAAAATATAGGTACAAGGTGTCCCAAAAAACAAGGTATGGGTTAAATTTAATTTTTAAATGAAATACCCATATTTTCTAAATATTCAAATTTCTCGTAAAATTCTAGAAGTTATTCATATTGTATATTTGTGTACAATATACTTATATCAAATTGTTTTCCATATATTGTGGCTTACCTCCGTAGAACTTACATGTATTTTCATTTTCACGATATATATTAAAAATATTCGAAATATAAGTATAGGGTATCCCAAATAAAACAAGATATATGTCAGTTTTGTTTTTTAAATGAAATACAAACCCTCTATTTTCTAAATATTCAAATAACTTCTAATATTCTAGACATTTTTGGTTTTGTATAGTTGTATACAATATACTTAAATTGTACTGTTTTCGAGATATTGACGTTCGAAAAGTTACATTTTCGTGGCTCTAAACCAACGTTGATCCTAAATATATATATTATATATAATAAATATATTCAATTGCGGGATATATATTAAAAATAGTTTGAAATATAGGTACAGGGTGCCCCCACAAAAAAGGAGGTATATGTCAACTTTATTTTTAAATGAAATACATACTCTCTGTAGGTACTAAATATTCAAATTTCTCCCAATATTCCTGACATTTTTCATATTGTATAAATGTATATAATATACTTAAATTCTACTGCTTTTCGAGACATTGACGTTATTTTTTCAAATCTTTAAGCTTCTGCAGAACTTAATTTTAAAATTTTCCATATTTTGGTAATACTTTTAGATATACCCTGTATATCCCCAATAGTCAGGGTATTGTTTTCGAGATATTGATGACGTTTGAAAAATGACATTTTTATGATTTTATTAAACCTGTGTAGAATCTAAATAGTGCAAAACGATTTGGACTTTCTTACTATGTCAAATCAGGCAGTTCTAGATCACATAGACGAAGATGGAGAGGTTGTGATTCGTTTCTTATGACATATCCCTGGATTTCAAAAAACGAGCGTTTTTGAAAAATTATAAAAAAAATATTGATGATGACAAATCGAATACGAAACGTCGCTGAACATACATAAAATGCTGAAATATGTTCGACTCGCTTTATCAAATCTGTGCAAATGTATTTATTAAAAACGAATGAGGCTATTATCGGTTATACAATAATAGAGTATTTTTTAATCGACTTCGCGAAGGTCGGTTAACGACCATCCTAAGGTCAAACAATGCTGCGAATGTGTTGTTTACAAATATATAGGTAACCATAGTAGTGCGATACTTATTTATAATAATGATAGGGCTCACTTTAAAATATATACGTGGCAACGTTGTCGTGGTCCTAAAATGTTCAGAGACAGTTTGATTGAACCATAAAAAATGTATCTAATTGTACGTCGATTGGTAACACTGACGAGAGAACGGGACATCCAAATTCCAAGCAATCTTTATCTCTGTCGTACGGATATCAATCACAAACGGTTTATAGCCAATCAAAATCACGCTGTGAAAAGCTAATAAAGCCCAGTATAATACTTATTTGGTCAGAGATTACTTATGTATGTATGTATATTCGTTATAGCAAATTTCAATAAAGTAGCATATAATGCATATGTATGATCTAGACTAGATGAAATCGAAATTCGTATCGACCAGAATTTTACGCCGCATTAGCATTAGCGGTTACGTAAGATCCCATTCTAATTAGCACTTGTAATTACCAATACGCAGCCGAATTAAAATTTGTTTTTGATAAACACCTCACATAAATTCGGATAAAACCAGGCGCATTTGCATTATATACATGTAACAAGTAGAGCTGGGCAAAAAAAAACGTTCATATTATATCGATTTGCGATCGTTAAATAAAATGTATTTATTACGTTGATTTACTTCTCTATATGGGCCCTTTCTATACACACACACAATTTGAAGAAAACATTGTTTACCCAAACTCAATTTGTAAGCGGCCGATTCTAGTGCATAGTGCATGTATAGAATATGATTAGTTTGGGTTAGCTAGATTTTCATGCGGTGTTCTTGAAGAACTACTAGGCCCTTATGGATTGGGAGAGAGGAGCGAACGAGGTGGGCGGCTACACCAGTTTTGTCAAGAGGAGCACATAAAAATAACCAACACTTGGTTTAGGCTACCACCCAGGCGTCTCTACACATGGAGAGCCCCAGCAGACTGTCCCGAACATATAATTAGAAACCAGATAGACTACATATTGGTCAACAAACGTTTTGGAACATCAGTAAGAAGAGCGTGTACATACCCTGGAGCCGAAGTCCCATCAGACCACGTACTTCTGATGGCGGAAATAAAAATAAAGATCACTTATGGGAGAAAACGGAAACAGGAACCAAGGGTAGATTATGATAGACTTAAAGATGAAAGCATCAAAAACGAAGTGAGCAAGAAATTGAATGAAAGTTTAGCAACGTTAGTCATGTCACATGTCAATGAGGAGACCAATCTTGATAACGCGTGGGAAGACATGGAAGAAGTGATGATGGATACGGCTAGGAAGGAAAAGATCAAAAGGAAGGACTGGATGACAGACGAGATACTGGCAATGTTTGAGGAAACAAGGAAATACAAGAACCAGGGCAGTCGAGACAAATATATAACGTTGCAGAATACTGTAAGAAGGGCAATAAGAGCGGCAAAGAATAAATGGCTGAAAGAACAGTGCGAAGAGATGGAACATTTACAAGAGCAGCACGTTGAGTATAACCTGCACAAGAAAATAAAAGAAACAGCTGGAGTATATAGAAAATGAACTTTCTCTAACATACAAAGTGAACAGGGGCAAATGGCACAAGGCAGCGTACAGAGAAAAGCTATCTGGGTACAGTACATTGGCAACCTCTGTGCAGATGAAAGACCTCAGTTAGAAGATAACCTGGAGGATAATTTGTCTGGACCGTCGATTACAATAGAAGAGATTACTAGAGCAATAAATAGCTCGAAAGATAAGAAAACGGTTGGGCCAGATCTAGTGCCTGTTGAACTACTCAAATTATTGGACAACGAAGGTATTAAGATGCTTTTCAACCAAATTTACAACACAGGAAAATTCCCAACCAAATGGCCTACATCTCTTTTCATCTCGCTCACAAAAAAGAACAACACAACATGATGTGAAGACCACAGATTAATCAGCTTGATGAGTCACACTCTGAAAATATTTCTGAAAGTCATTCACTACAGAATTTCCACAAAATGCGAAGGCGCTATTGGATCTTGGATCCTCTCAATTCGGATTTAGAAGGGGTCTCGGTAGGAGAGAGGCACTGGTCGCAACTCAAGTGTTAGTTCAGAACTGCTACGACTAGATGAAAGATGTAGTGATGTGTTTCTTAGACTACGAAAAAGCATTTGACAGAGTGCAACATCATAAACTCATTCAAATACTGAAGCGACTTGACATAGATCAGAAAGATATACGCTGTATTGAAAACTTGTAGTGGAACCAATCGGCTACAGTTACAATAGCGAAGTTACAAAAGCACAGAAAATCCTTAGAGGTGTAAGGCAGGGATGTGTCCTCTCCCCACTTATGTTTAAGAAAAACCAACGAGGAAATTCTGAGGAGGATAGGAGCAGAACGTGAATTGCTGGGCACGATAACACGCAGGAAAATATCGTACCTGGGACATGTGATACAAAACGAGAGGTACCATTTGCTCCAGTTATTATTAAAAAGGGGACTGAGCAGAAACAGGAAGTCGTGGTTCCGAAATATCAAGCAATGGACGGGGATGAGGACCACAGGAGAATTAATTTACACCATCAGAGACAGAGTAAAATGGTCAGAAATGATCGCAAACATCCATTAATGGATGGCAGCAGCAAAAGAAGAAGAAGTTCTTGAAGATTTTTAGACGACGATTTTACCACTTCCGGAGCAAGGCAGAGCAATATGAATGAGTGAAACGTAGAGTTAACCAGTTAACCCATCGCTAACCTAACCCAAACTATAAAAAATTAAAATAAAAATTAAACGAACTGGTCGGGAAGCGATTCTGGGATCAGCTGACCGATGTTCCAAATATGAGGGTCCCTCTATAATTCGGAACAATTATTGCGTAGAATTCATCCTGACACAGTATCTTACTGTCGTTTGCCATCGTGAATTAACTTCAAATATAAATCTTATCCAGTGATTTGTATAAGTGGTTGTTAGGTGTTCTGTGCGGCCCGGTTGTTGAAACATTATTTACTTCAGTCCGAAAATGCAAGTGTTTTTGGGTTAGCTTTTGTTGGCTGCGCTTCCGTAGCGAGCGAAGCGAGCTTAGGTTTATGCCTGATGCGAAATATTAGTGGAACTACTTAACGAATATGCGCGACACGTTATTGCGCATATCTAAGGGAGCCCCGGGTATATTTAGATGCACCTCATTAACCCCTCTTTTTATTTTTGACAGTTTTTGCTTACATATCCGATGTAAAAAATGACAACTGTCCCAAACTGTCAAACTGCAAACGTCAATTTCTATTTGTTTACATTGTATCTTAGATTTTTAAGTTGGCTTTGGATGCTGGGATCTAAACAAACACCTGGGAAGGAATAAGGGGTAGTTATAGCGACCATATTTTGGCTCGAATCGATTTGGTAATTACTCCTTATTAGTTCATGTCAATATTAATTTGATTTGTCACAATAAGTAACGGTAACAAGGAAATATATAATACGGAAAATATCGATATTCTTCAGACTCGATACGACCTTTTGAATTTCGCCCAACCCTATCGACGACTGGAACCACTGAACGAAATATGCGCAACGCGCTATTGCGCATATCCAAGGGAGTTTCGGCTACATTAGACGCACCTCTTTTCATTATTGACAGTTTTGACTTTTAAATAAGTAAGCGAATGACAGCGTCGGAATGATAGTGACGTTTGCACAATAAACATGCGTAAATATAGCATGGTAGATTTCCTGCCAATAATAGTCAAAATTGTCATTTGCAAGTATGTTAGGAAAAAGTGACGTTTCTTATAAGGACAAACTGTTAAACTACAAACGTCAATATTTCTTCTTCTTCTTCAAGTGCCTATTCGTTCCGAATATTGGCGATCATCCTGTATATGATGACTTTGTTCACGGCTGCTCTAAATAGTTCGGTAGTAGTTTTTGAGAACCATGTTCTTAAGTTTTTAAGCCATGATATTCTCCTTCTTCCTGGTGATCTTCTGCCATAAACTTTCCCATGGAGAACGGACTTTAAAAGGTGATATTTGCTTTCGTTCCTCATAATATGTCCGAGGTACTCAAGCTTTCTTCTCTTGATGGTGTTCATTGCTTCCAAGTCCTTCTTCATTCTCTCCATCACTGCCTTGTTGGTCACCCTGTCCACCCATTATATTCTCAGCATCCTCCTGTAAAGCCACATTTCGAAGGTTCGAGTCTTCTTTGTGTTGCCTCGGTTAATGTCCATGACTCCATCCCATAGAAAAGAATCGAGAAAATATAGCATCGGAGGAGTGTGATTTTGATGTCGATGTTGAGGTTGTGACTTTTAAACAGTTTAGCCATTTAGTTGAAGGCGGCCCTTGCTTTCGCTATTCTACACCTGATCTCCTGTGAGTGGTCCCAATTATCATTCATCATGGTTCCCAGATAGGTGAACTGTGTTACTCTGTCTATTAGTGTGTTGTTGATCGTTACGTCGTATCTTCCACCAGTTTCGCTACTGATTACCATGAATTTGGTTTTACTAATGTTAATTTCTAAGCCATAGTTATTGCTATTATCTTGTTCATTAGTTCTTGTAAGTTGTTCATGTTCTCAGTGAAAACCACAGTATGATCTGCGTGCCGGATGTTGTTCATTCGTTCTCCATTCAGCAAAAATCCTATGTCGGTATTCTCAAGGGACTCCTTAAAGATTTCCTCCGAGTAGAGATTAAAGATGAACGCTGACAGGATACAGCCCCAACTAACTCCTCGAAGAATGTTTACTGTGTTGGTTTGCTGTTCCATACTAATTTTAATAGTAGCTGATTGATTCCAGTAAAGGTTTCGGATGATCCTTAGATCTTTATCATCCATCCCCGTATTCATCAAGATGTCTATCATTTTTTCGTGTTTTATTCTATCGAACGCCTTCTGGTAGTCTATAAAAGAGGCAAAAATATCACAGTTCATATCCCTACAGCGTTGGAACAATACTTGTTGACAGAAAAGTGCATCTCTTGTGCCCATACCCTTCATAAATCCAAATTGTGTATGTGACACTCTTTCCTCGCAGATCTTATAGATTCTTCGATGAATGATTTTGAGGAACAGCTTTAGCATGTGACTCGTGGGACTAATTGTTCTGTAGTCACCACATGCTTTGGCTCCCTGTTTCTTTCGTAACATTATAAATTCAGAGATAAGCTATTCTTTTGGAATGTTCCCAATATTGTAGATGTTATTGAAAATGCCATAAGGGGTAATTATAGCGACTATATTTTTACTCGAATCGATTTGGCAATTACCCCTTATTGGCTTATGTTAATATTAATTTGATTTGTCACACTAAGCAACGATAACAAGAAAAGACATAATACGGACAATATCGACATTTTTCAATCTCGATACCACCTTTTGAATTTCGCCCAACCCTATCAACGACGCGTCGAGGCAATAATAAAACTTTCACTTTTTTATATAGTAGGTACCCATATCTACATGTGGCACTTTTATATTGTATAAAATCACTGGTATTTCCAGCCAACGAACATATCAACCTGTCAAATATCGTTTTAATGGCGATTTATAAAATTGCCTAATTATTTTTATATACCGGCCGCGTGTCGTTACATACCAAGACACGATAATTCGAAAGTTCGTTAATGAATTATTTGTTATGGTCGGTTATCGGATAAGGCATTGTTTGTGCTATAGGCTGGTGCACTCTTAGAAATATAGATTAAAATTATGTGGGTTGATCCTATAATATGGTAGACGGGACGGGATTACTATCGATATGTTGAACCTAGCCCATCTTATTTCACAAACTATTGAAACATTAGGCACGTAGACAAGACTGATTTTGTTTAAACTTCTGCCTTCTTCTTTTGACTGATGGACTAGGTAGCAGGCAAAAAAGCAAATGGGCTTTTAATTGCCGCTACACATATTCAAAGCAAAATTACGTCCGAACAATTATTCCTTTTGCGTAATTTGCTTCAGATTAATTGCCCCGTGTACACCTTTACCAATTTATAATAAATGATACGGGATCTTAAGACAGGGTAAAAAGAAAGTTGTCGAACAGAGCCCGAAATACCCGCAGGCTGCGAGCCGATTGCGAAATGATTCTCGAACGTTAACAACGCCCATACGAGAAAGTTTTTTAGCAAGTCAATTTTTTTTGCGGCTTACGTAACCATTCAATAAGTTTATTTAATATGAAAGGTTTTAAAAGAATTGTTTGTGTTCTGTATTATTAGATTTTACATCTATGTGCATGAAAAACACCGATACTTTTAAACGCCGATGGGTATTTTTAACAGCTACCATTTAGAACTATGATTTATTCATTATTTCTACATACATTTGGGGCTTCTGAAAATGGTCGCTTAACTAGAATTAAAAATTAGAGCGTAAGTGATTATCGAAAAGAAAATATCGCTTTTTAATATCGATATATCGTACCCATTCCTATGATCAAGACCCTTAAGATGTTGAAGTAATGACGTCATGATGAAATTGGCTCAAATTATTTGTAAAGACTGTAGAGAGAGGAAGAGGAAGTAATGTATTTGTATTTATTTTTGAGGTTGTGAGAGGTTGAAGTTTAAAAAAGGCATACATTCTTCCTTATTTCTCATCCACCAAACCCAGCCTAGTGCCTACTTAATGCCGATTAATTAAAGCCAAAAGTTTATTCACTTAATTTTCTGACACAAATTTATGAAATAATATTTTTATTCGTCATCTTGTAATTTATTCTGGTTTAAAGGGTTTGTAGATTTTCTAATTATTATTTTTTAAAATTTTTACAAACATCCTGATCATGTCTTTGAAGCCCTGTTGATCACGAAAAAGAAACTCTTTTGCTGCGGAAAGTTAATATTTTTATTTTTATTATATTTATATACACATTTTTTATTTAATTTAGCCAACCCAACTAACCACAACTAACCCAAAGGACCCAAAACTAACCCACAATGGCAGTTAAGCTCCTTGGGCAAAATTTCGTTTAATTGAAAGTTCTTGAAAAATTGGAAAAAATTTTAAAAAAATGTTCGAAAAGTTAATAAAAGTATTATAAAACGAAAGAAAGAAGTACAATAAAAAAAAAGTTTGAGAAACGCGATTGTCGACGAAAAAAAAGTTGAATTTTTTTTTTTAAAAAAAGAGTCGAAACCGAGAGCGAAAATTGAGAAAAAGTAAGCTTAAAAAAATAATAAAAACTCAACTTCCTATATCTCTTCCAGACGTTTCACTTCAGTTGTGTGCTTATAAAGGTGGGGCACATATACTTTTTTTTTTAATTTCTACAAACCTTCTTGATCACAAGACTTTTGCTGCGAAAAGTCAATATTTGTATTTTAGTTATATATTTTTTATTCATTTGACTCACGCTCTTCATGATTAAATTTTAGTTAATCCAAAGCAACCACCACTAACCCAAAGGAACCAAAAACTAACCCCTAATGGAAGTTAAGTTGCTTGTGAAAATTTCGTTTAATTGAAATCTTGTATATTCACAATGTTTTTCTTTTAATTTCTAAAAACCCTCTTTATCACGAAAAATAAAGTCTTTTGCAGCGGAAAGTTAATATTTTCTTCTATTCATTTGAAGCACGCTTTTTCTGATTTAATTTTAGCTAGACCAGACTAACCCAAACTAACCCAAAGGAACCAAAGCTAACCCATAATGGAAGTAAAGCTTCTTAAGAAAATTTCGTTTAATTAAAATCTTGTATATTTACACTTTTTTTTATTTCTACAAACCCTGTTAATCACGAAAAAGAAAGTCTTTGCAGCGGAAAGTTAATATTTTTATTTTAATTATGTTTTTTATTCATTTGAAGCACGCTTTGCTTGATTTAATTTTAGCTAGGCCAAACTAAGAATAGAATAGAATAGAATTGAATTTATTAGCCTTAAAAGAACAGTGCTCTTTTTAACATCGTCACAAAGAAAACTAGACTAAGATAAAATAACTTTTACTTACATCTATACATATAATCGAAACACTTGACAAGATACATTTGCCATAGAAAACACAAATTGGCATACATTGGCATATATAAACAGTACACACTGTTATACGAGCTGTAGGAGTACATACATCACAATCCAACAACTCCTCTATGCTGTAAAAAGACATGTTAATTAAAACTGACTTTACAGTGGTTTTGAATTTTTTAAAAGGTAGTTCCCCTACAGCCGATGGCAGCCTATTAAAGAAGGTTGGAGCATAATGCAATGTTGCGTTTCAAGAAGCTCCTAGTCTGAGAAACTCCACTCGAATATCACCATATTGCCTTGTATGATATTGATGTTCTATGGTTTGGTATTTACTTGCATTTTTGTGAAGATACAGCAAGCACTCGTAGATTCAGGGGGACGGTAGAGTTAGAATTTTTAGTTCTTTAAAATAGGGTCTTACATCTTCCCTCTATTGGACTCGTGCAAGGACACGGACTGCCCTGCGCTGCAGGCTGAACAACCGTTTTAGGTGAGCGGAGTATCCCCAAATCAGCAAGCCGTAGGTACAAGATGAATGGATCAGTGCATGATAGGCACTAGGGCAAACCTCAATTTCCACCACTTTTGACAAATTTCTAAGGGCAAAGGTTCCTGATTGTTAACATGTTGTTCGAAACTTAGCTTAGGATCCATAGTGACTCCTAGAAACTTAACCTTTTTCTCCGTGTTAGTAACTCGAAGATCTCTTCTGAATAAAAAAAAACAATATGCTCGGTTTTTGTCAAGTTTAGGTTCAGGCGGTTCGCCCTAAACCACTCACTCTATTGATCCACCAAGGCATCAAAGTCCTTTGACCCAAAAAGAAAACTGGTATCATCGGCATAGACAGTCATATGACCCTGTGGAATGGAGGTTGTTATGTCATTCACATAGATTGAAAAAAGCAGGGGTCCTAGTATGGAACCCTGCGGGACGCCATGTCTCATTATTCTCTCCTCGGAATGCCCTCCTTGAAAATAGGTCACTTATGTCCTGTCAGTAAGATAACTCTAGATCAGCTGAGCGCTAGATTGAGATAACCCATAGAATTTCAATTTTTGGATCAGAATGTCATGCGACAAAAAGTCAAAGGCCTTGGAGAGGTCGCAGAAGGTTGATCCAACAAAATCTCTCTCTTCAAAGCCTTTGACTATGTAGTCGCACAGACGGCTAATTGTGCCAAGTGTCGATTTTTCCCATCTAAAACCAAACTGTTCCTCAACAAGCAACTGGCTGGACTCAAAATAGTCCTAGAGCAGATTCTTCAGTATGACTTCAAACACCTTTGAGAAAACGGAGATTAGAGATATTGGCCTATAGTTGTTACCCCACCTCACACCGTCTTTCAACTGATAGGCCAGCTAGCACGTCAAGTGGTTTTGAGTCCCAGTTTTCCTTTACCAGAATAGCTGCTCCACCATGTTTATATGTTGCACAGCAGAAATAACTTTCAAGATTAAATCCTTGTACACGAGCAGCTATATTTCGTCTTCAAGCATGCAGTGCTATGTGAAACACAGCACATTGTATAGTTTTCTCTTGATGGATGGCTTCAACCTCGCCTTCTTTGTTTCTGATGGACCAAATATTTATTTAAAGATTGTAAGGAACAGATGAGACCTTTTTAAAGTACTCAATTCTGTTCTGTTATAAAAAATTTCCGACGTTTTGTAAGAAGTCTTTGTTTTAGAGAAAATGAACCGTGTTATACCCACTAGGTTAGGCCAGAAACTGGGTTCATAGAGTTCATCTTTTCGCTGGAGTGGAGCGATCACAACAAAGCACTTTAGTTTATTTGGATCGCTTGGGATCTCCTTTACTGTGACTCTTTCGGTTTCAAAACCCTGTTTGCCTCTTATGTATTCAACGATCATATCCTCGGTTGTGTGTCGTTTAATCCGATTTAAATAGATCCAAACCCGACGCTCACCGCCGGAAAAGCCATTTGTTTGATTTTCCTGAGAAAGTTCTGCATTTCCTAAGCGTAGTTTAAACTGTTTTCTTCTTTGACCCATCTGGAGTTGGAAATCGTTTTGTCTCAGTTGATGTGCAGGTGCACTGTTACTTCCCTCCTCTTTTTTATTGGCGAATGTTAAACGTCGTGTGATCGGTGTTGCTACAAATCTAGTTGTTCCTGCCACTTGTCCATGTTTTCGGTATCGGGGCCACGATTGTTGCTTCGCCGATTTGGCCAGTAGTAGTAGTAGCCAAGGCCGCTAACTTCATGTTATTTGGTGGCGTCTGGGTGATATGGATTGTCCCTGGACTTCTTGGTGATAATCAATACAAAGACATAGGAAAGGCCTACATCCGGGAATGGACTTAAAAGGCTTAAGAAGAAGAAGAAGAAGAAGAAGAAGAGCATCAGCGGCCATGTTTTCATTTTCCGCATTTGAACACGTTGGGCACTAAATCTGCGAGTATCCAATGATTTTCGAGCCTTTTATTCGCACTAAACAGGCTGATGGATGGTATTGTCGGTCACAATTAACACATTTTAATTCGGTTTTAATGCCGGTTTGCAACTTGCACACACGATTTTTGAAATATTTTCGGGATCGCCGACAAGGACGTGTTCTAAAGCAAACTAACCCAAAGGAACCAAAACTAACCCATAATGGAAGTTAAGCTTTTTGGGAAAATTTAGTTTGGTTGTATCTAGTATATTTACAATTTTTTTTTATTTCTACAAACCCTGTTGATCACGAAAATGAAAGTCTTTTGCAGTGGAAAGTTAATATTTTTATTTTTATTATTTTTTTTTCTTCATTTGGAGCAGGTTTTTCTTGATTAAAATTTAGCTAAGCCAAACTAACCCAAAGGAACCAAAACTAACCGATAATGGAAGTTAAGCACCTTGTGGAAATTTCGTTTAATTGAAATCTTGTATATTTACAAATTTTATTTTTTTTATTTCTACAAACCCTCTATATCACGAAAAAGAAAGTCTTTTGCAGCGGACAGTCAATATTTTTATAATAATTATATTTTTATTTATTTATTTCAAGCACGCTCTTCATGATTCATAATTGGGTTAATCCACAGTAACCACGACTAGCCCAAAGGAACCAAAACTAACCGATAATGGAGTTAAGCTCCTTAGGAAAATTTCGTTTAATTGAAATATTCTATATTTACAAATTATTTTTTTTTGTTTCTAGAAACCCTCCTGATCACTTGCTGAACAAATTCAATATTTTCATTTTAATTATATTTTTATTTATTTATTTGAAGCACGCCTTTAATGATTTGATTTTAGCTAATCCAAACTAACCCAAACTAACCCATAATGGAAGTTATGCTCCTTGAGAAAATTTCCTTTAACTGAAATCTGGTATATTTGCAAATTATTTTTGTTTTAGTTTCTACAAAGCTTCTTATTCACGAAAAAGAAATTGTTTTGCTGCGAAAAGCCAACCAATTTTAATTTTAATTATATTTTTATTTATTTATTTGGAGCGCGCTTTTCATGATTTAGTTTTAGTTACTTTAAATTAACCTCAACTAACCCAAAGGAACCAAAACTAACCCATTATGAAAATTAAGCTCCTTGTTTATTTCCAATATTTTTTTACGTCCCCATTGGGAATGAAGTACTGTAAGTTTGCGGTTCTAGGCGAATTTAGCAGTTTGGAGGCTTTTTCGGCCCAAATAGGGCGCATCCAAAAATGCTTTTGCCTTAATATGACGCCCCCTTTTTATAGCATTTTTTTTTTGCAAAATTGTTGACCCTTATATATCACCAGACCCGCTTTGGCAGTTTGAATTTGGATGTTTTCCTAGATTGGGCCAAAATACAAACAAAATTAGGTCATTTGTTTGCAAACTTAGGCATTTTTTAGCGATGGTTGAAAGAATTTGGTTGTCCCTGGTCATGTTATGATGGTTGCATATTTGGTGACTAAACGTCAAAATAAAATATGTCAACGTGTTGACCATGGTTAAATTAGTTTAATTCAAATTCATTTATTGCTTTCAAATCTTATTAGAGACATAGCAACGTCACCAAAAAAAAAAAGATAATTTATCCTGAGAGGCTAAACTAAAACTAAAGCAGGTATTAAAAATTATATAAAGAATAAAAATGTAAGATAAAATACAAGAATACACATTAAGACATTACAACATGTTAAAATTTGGATTAAAACTGTAGATGCACTTTCCCAATAGGTACCTGGTAATGACTCTTTTAAATTTGAGAAACCTGGGCTCTCGCCTTATAATAGGGGGTAAAGGGCTTTAATTGCTGCAAAGGATGGCGCTCTCTGGTAAAAGGTTGGGTGGTGCAAGGGAACACTGAGGTCAGTCCTACCCTACCCCTGGTTGCAACCGACATGCCCTCTGCATAATGCCCGGCATTTGTTCGAAATACTTAAGGGTTTTTCTTTACAACAGTTACCAGGATAAGGATGTACAAGGCTGGTGTGGTAAGAAAACACAGATCAACAAAGTGCTCCCTACATGAAGTGCGTGGAGTAAGCCTTAACATGCATCTTATAATGCGTTTCTGTGCAATAAAAACTGACCAAGCTCCCACTGAAGATCCCCAAAACATTATACTATAAGATATAAGGGATTGAACTGATGAGAAACAAATTTGTTTCAGGGTGTTTACGGTAAGTTCAGTTCGAAGACGTCTCAATAATGCACAAAAACTGTTCAACCCTTTAAGAAAAATGCCTGTCTGAGAATTTCAAGGCAGACTCGATGTGAATACCGAGAAATTTAGTACTTTCTATTTCAGGTATGGATTTGTGGTTGCACTTTACGTAGAGCGATTCAGTTTGGCTAGATATTTTCCTAAAGGTGATCAGGCCTGTTTTTTCCGCATTTAGCTTTAATGCATGCGAATCACCCCAACTCTGCAGCTCTGAGACCACCCGAGAACATCCATTGAAGAGACCTCCAGCAGAGTCCACAATGGAAGTATCATCTGCGAACTGGCAGACAATTTCGAACAACTTAGGCCATTTACCATATAAGACAAACAAAACTGGTCCCAAAATGCTTCCCTCTGGCACACCTTGTTCGATAAAGGATGCTGTCGAATAATGAACCTCCCCATTTACTGAAATGCATACACACTGTATTCGACTATCTAGGTATGAAGTTATCAGTTTAAGGCATTTTCCTCTAATCCCATATTTTTGGAGGATGGATAAAAGTACGAAGTGATTTATGGTGTCAAATGCCTTTGACAGATCGAAGAAGAGACCTGCTACTTTCCTATTTTTGTCGATATTTTCCACTATGTAGGATATCACTTTAAAAACAGCCTGCTGGGTTGAGTGTTTGGGCCTAAAGCCAAACCGCTTTTTGGAGAGAATATTGTGTGAAAGCAGAAAATTCATCAATCGGGTATAGATGACTCTTTCGAAAATTTTTTAGGTGGAAAGGAGTAAAGAGATAGGTCTATAATTTATTGGATCTTGCTCATCTCCTTTTTTGTGTATTGGCACAACTTTTGCCTGGTTTAAACTGGATGGGAAGGTACCAGAGTCGAAGCAAGTGTTTATGATGTGAGCCAAAGGGGCTGCTATATTATGATTTGCATGTTTTAGAATTGCAATAGGGATTTTATCAATACCACTAGAATATTTATTTGGTAGATTTTTTATGATGTGTCGCACCTCTTGGTGGTCTGTATATAGGAAATAAAAAGATTGTGGGAGTGTTACTTGTCAGATTACGGGATGTGGAGGGATCAGGTAAGTCTCTCTGCTATCATAGGTTAAGCTATTTGAGCAGAATATGCATCTTCATTGTCTATTTTTATCAGAATTGCCATGGCATTTTTCGTGACAAAAACAAGCCCAAATCGTTGGACCTTGGAGTCGGTCGGGAATTTCATGAGCAGGGCGTCAATTCTCAACGTGAGAAGAAAGGGTGTAATATGGATGTAAACATCGATTTTCATGGGAAGAAAGAATACAATACATCCCTATGTCTTGTGGACCCAATGAATCAAGAATCGTCGCCCAGAAATGCTCTGCGACGTCTCATGACCAAATATTGAAATTAAGGCCGAAAATGCAATTCAGCAATTTGGATGAACAAGTTAACGCCCAAACATGCCTAAAATAGTGCCACGTTGTTTTATATCCCCCGTAGGGAGTCACAATACAATCGATATTATCGCATATTTTAAGAATACAATACCTCTCTATTTCATGTCTCAATGATTTGCCCAGAAACGCATTGCGACGTTGCCACCTCTCATAACCACACTTTAAAATTAAGGCCGAAAGTGCATTTCCCCTAACCAGATCAGCAATTATGAGCAAGTCAATCGATATTATAACGTATCGATATTTTCGTAGACGTTTTCACGCCCGATACTTCTCAATATCGGGAATACGTTCAGTTAAATACTTATCGATCCGACCCATGAATAAAATAGTTTTATCCGCAAGTACCTACGAATGCACGTCTAAATTCTAATTATAGCAGAAAGTATGTACGATGCAGTCGCGTGGGGGGCTGAATATAGAATATAAATAAATATCAGCCGGTCATGTGCTCGCAAGATAAACGCATGCGGTGTTGCATGCAAACAGATAAAGTAAATAATGCGATTGTTTACGTGCAATCGTTGCGTTGGAAACCCACCTATTGCGTATGAGTGGCAGCTTCGCTATTAAAAGTCAGTGGCGGATTCGCTACTTTCAAAAATAATTTTTGCTACTGTTTCTTAAGGGATTAGAATTATGCTGATTTGCATTGGCAACGTTGCAAATTATGAAGGAAATAATATATAGGCTATAAGTTCTGTCATTTTGTCCTAATTTAAACGTCTTAATGTCTGTTTGTTGGACCATTTGTCACGGCCTTTTACAGAGTAATAGTTTATCTATG
>MU184580.1:21416-65754 GCA_016904865.1 Pissodes strobi | reverse complement strand
AATTAGTATTTTTCAAATTAAATTTTCTCATTACTGCTGAGTAAAATGGAAAATTCTAGAAAATATTGAATTGTTGAAACGTGAAATTTCCTGTAATTTGAAAATATTCTGTGTTTTTTGAGGAAAATTGAAATTTTTTCAGTTAGACTGAAAATACAATTTTCCCGATGCTCAAAAATGCACAGGAGAGCACAATTTTATGATTTTGGAAAATATGAAAATTCTCAAACTTCTAAGGAATTTGGAAATCTATGTAAAATGTTCTATCTACATATTTGATAAGTTTCAGTGTTTCTTTGAGCAAAATTAGCAGATTTTTCCCTTAAACTAAAAAAAATAATTATTCCCATTTGCTCAAAAATGCAGAAAAGGTGAAATTCTGGAAATTTCTTATATATCTCAAATCTATTTTGAAGATTTTCAATGTAAATTAGTATTTTTCAAATTAAATTTTCTCATTACTGCTGAGTAAAATTGAAAATTCTGGAAAATATCGAATTGTTGAAACGTGAAATTTCCTGTAATTTGAAAATATTCAGTGTTTTTTGAGGAAAATTGAAATTTTTTTCAGTAAGACTGAAAATACAATTTTTCTGATGCTCAAAAATGCCCAGGAAAACACAATTTTATGATTTTGGGAAAAGGCGAAAATTTGCAAACTTCTAAGGAATTAGGAAATCTATGTAAAATGTTCTATCTACATATTTGAAAAGTTTCAGGGATGCTTTGAGCAAAATTCGCATTTTTTCTCATTAAACTAAAAAAAAAACAATAATTCCCAATTGCTCAAAAATGCAGAAAAAGTGAAATTCTGGAAACTTTTTATATATCTCAAATCTATTTTGAAGATTTTCAATGTAAATTAGTTTTTCAAATTAGATTTTCTCATTATTGCTGAGTAAAATTGAAAATTCTGGAAAATAACGAATTATCTAATATTGTTGAATGTAATTTCGAAATCTACATAACATTTCCTATATATTTAAATAATTCAGTGTTTTTCGAGGGCATGCAGTTAGTAATCTTTTAGGTAGACTGAAAAATACGAATTTTCCGAATTGCAAATTGAAAATTCTGAAAATATCCGAAGATTCTCAAAATTCAATTATGGTATTCTCAGATCTACATAAAATTTCATATATATTTCAGATATATTAGAGATTTAATGTAAATTAGTATTTTTCAAATAAGAGTGCAAAAAATTACCTTTTCCATTTGCTGAGTAAAATTAAAGCGTCTAGAAATATCCTCAACATTCACTTATGGATTACCTAAACCTACGTAAAACTTCCCATATATTTTATTTTAGATGTTTTAGAGATTCTACATGATTCTACATTTCTTAAAAATACGATATGGGAAGTTTTACGTAAGTTTAGGTAATCCATAAATGAATTTTGAGGATATTTCTAGACGCTTTAATTTTACTCAGCAAATGGAAAAGGTAATTTTTTGCACTCTTATTTGAAAAATACTAATTTACATTAAATCTCTAATATATCTGAAATATATATGAAATTTTATGTAGATCTGAGGATACCATAATTGAATTTTCAGAATTTTCAAATTGCAATTCGGAAAAATCGTATTTTTCCTCTTTAATTAAAAAAAGAATAATTTGTCTCAATTGCTGAGTAATCGCTGAGTAAAATTAAAGATTCTAGAAAATATCGAATTGTCTCGAAATTGTCGAATGCATTTTCGAAATGTACGTCAAATTTCCTGTATTCTTGAAAAATTCTAATGTTTTTCGAGGAAAATTAGTATTTTTTCAGTTAGACTTAGAAATACGATTTGTCAGAATTGCTAAATAATGCAGAAATATTGAAGATTCTGGAAATATACGACTTCTCTCAAAACTCATTTATGGATTTCTCAAATATATGAAAAGTTTCCTATATATTTCAGATATTTTAGAGATTTTCAATGGAAATTAATATTTTTCAACTTAAAGTGAAAAAGTTTGATTTTTCTCAATTACTAACTAATCGCTGAGAAAAATGAAAGATTCTTAAAAATATTGAACTGTTTTAAATTCAAGGAATACATTTTCGAAATCTAAATTCAAAAAAAATCAGAGTTTTTTCAGGAGAATTAATATTTTCCAAACAAACTGAAGTCTTAGCTTTTTATATGCCTCAATTTTTCTAAATAACTCAATAATGACGATGACCGTAAAAGTGAAAATCCTGGAATATATCGAATTATCTTAAAAAATTGTCGAATGTATTTTCAAAATTTACATAAATATTTGAAAAAACTCAATGTTTTTTGAGGAAAATTAATATTTTTTCAGATAGAAGAATAAAATTTAAGAAATGCACAGGACAGAAAAAAAGTGTGATTCTGGAGAAAGTCAAAATGTCTTTGGGTCGATATATCCATCTATTGGTAACTTTACCAACGACGGAAGTACCATGGATACCCTTGTTGGCAGAGGCGTGTTAGATTTTTATCAATTGCCATATAGAAAATTATTGAAGAATTTGGAAGAAAATAGTCCGTCGAAAAAGCCAAAAATGTACCGAAAAATAAAATGATGTTTTTGCAGACCTTCTGAAAAATATTTGATTGTTTTATTTTAACTATACAGGGTGTCATAAATTCGATGTTCACCATGAGGATCTTAGAAACGATAAGAGATTAATTGGAAACCGCAATTTAGTGCCAACCCATATGCTGTAGTAAAATCTATCAATTTCGAGTACTTTCGAAAATATTCGTTAAAAAACAGAAAAGCATATTTTGGCAATGTTAAATGTCGCTTGTCATTGGAATAGTAGATTCTTATTATATTTCATCCAGTGGCGGAGCTACAGGGGTACATAGAAAACTAAATGCATTTTAAAAAAAGTTGGATGATAAATTTTGATTGTGCTCTTACAAATGATTCGAAAAGTTAACCGTTTCATAGATATTTTGAAAAAAAAAAACAATATTGTTGAAAGCAAAAATTACCTTGTGCTTCTTTATGCTCAATAAAATCATAATTTAATACTTTAATGTTATTTGATTGTAGCTCAGAGCTAGAGTATTTGCCTAGCATAGAATCGATGTACAGAGAATTTTATTTCCATTTTATCTAGTTTTTAATATCGTTGTTGCTGAAATATTAGGTGGTGTCTATGTAAACTTCTGGGGTTTCATTTAGCTGTATATCTACTATTAGATGAGGCACTTGTAACGCAATATTTTGAGCCCAATCCTGGTAATATTTAAAACAGATTCCTCTAATGAACGTATTGAAACTAGGAGATAGATTATATTAGAAAAACAGGAACTCTGCTTCTTTATTCCTAATCCATCGAAGTTCACGCGGGAATTTATACCGCTACTACAGATCAGTAATCCTAGATTTTATTCATTCCGTTCCTTTTATAAGCGGCAGAGAGATATACATTTACCGAAACAGAAGCACTTTGGTTTGGTAATTTCAAAGGAAGTAACGGTTTATTTCTGAAATTTGACGGTTTATTATGAGCAGTTCATCGGCCCAGCTAAAGGCCGTAAAGCTCTCGGTTTGCAGTTATTTCTAACTTTTTTATACTCGCGCTTGACGCCAAATTATTTTTAGCGGATCATCAATCCGTTAAATTTATTTGGGTACGTAAAATGGGCTTATGAACAACGAATTGATGGGCGCCTTTTATATTGTAAACTGATGCATTAAAAAATGCCACTTATAGGAAGCGCAAAAATATGCTAAAGCGCTACTTTGTATAATAAAGAATTTCAATTTTAAATCAGCAATTTTGAGGAAGCGAATCTAAGAGCAATTAAAAAAGCTGTATATTGAAAAGTACAGTTCCTGAGAATTTTAGCTTCAAAAATGTAAATTTTTCAATTTTTTGTGCGTCAACAAGATTATCTACAATTTTCTAAAAAATAAATAATAAATAAGCGCCCAAATTATGTTGCACATTTTTTGGACACAAAAAACAGTTTTCAGTGAGCCCAATGACGTGTTCGAGACGTTCCATTCCGCTCTGTAGCAAAAGCCTCATTGAAATCGAAGTGACGTTACCAAACTACACTGCTGGACATAAAAAAGCAACAAAGGACACTTTCAAACACAATTTTTATTTGAAAAGGGTTTTGATGAATTTTGTAGAGCTGAAAGCCTGTTTGGTGTAGATTTTGTTCATGGCGTTACCTATGACATTTCCATGATATAAGGAAGTCTAAAAATGGAAAATGGTGGTTATCCACCTGCTGTGGTGTGGGGATATAAGCAATTTATGGTCAGAAATTCAAATCAAAAAATGTAGGCTTTTCATAACCCAAACATGCTAATATCAAATCTTTTTACTACTATTTCGAGTTTCCTATATAAGACATCTCAAGTTGGCTTCCAATTTCAATAAAAATAAGAATATTCAAAGAAGTCTCCCAATATGTTGGGTGCTTTTTTGGTGTATAGCTTCTTTAGAGAATTCGCTCATATATATTTTGATATACATATATTGCCCTGGCAAAGGCGTTATTAAAAGGGAATGACATTTACACCTATACTATAGAATACACTGCTCGTCAAGAAAACTTGATATATGAAATTTGTAGCGTCATTTTTATATAAAGTTGTTGAACGAGTTTGTAGTATGATGTCCTGTACCAGAACTTGAACATGTGATATTTTCAATTTATATAGGGTAGATAAAAATTAAAACATTTTAATAGGATGAGGCATTTCCTCTTTTTTTGAGTTACACCATCATTAAAATGGAGTCACATCTACATCTATACTATAGAATACACTGCTCGTTAAGAAAAAAAAATATATGAAAGTTGTTGTGATTTAAGATGGATTTTGAGGATTTTTGATAAATTGAATGTTTGCTAGATGTACTGTGTTTTGTATTAGAAATAATGCTATTCAAGTTATACAAGCTAAATCAAAATTTATTTGAAAATTAGAATAAGATGGGGCATTCTCTCTATTTTTTGTTTGAGTTACACCATCGTTAAATTCGTGTTACATTCACACCTATACTATAAAATACACTGCTCGTCAAAAAAATAACATATGAGACCTGTAGCCCATTTTTAAATCGCTCAAATTGCTGTGATTTAAAAACTGTCGAACGAATTTTTTGATGGTTTTGCAGAATTGCCTGTTCCAATTAAAATTGAATGAATGAAATGGGGACCAGTTAAAAGCATCAATATTCATAACATTAATTAAAATAAATGAAGAAAAAAATACACAAAAAGACGATAGGAAGTTCAAAAACAAAGTGGAAGAAACTGAAATGGTTACAAAAACTTAAATAGGTTGAAGAAAAAAAGCCAATTAAAATATTCAAATTAAGATGAAATATAATAATATTATTAATCATAGTTTCAGTTTAAATTAGATTGATGAAAGAGAGCAACAACATACTGCACAATAATTGCAGAAAAGCTTGAAGACGATGAGAAATTTTAAAACAAAATAGAAAAAATTAAATAAAATTATGTGAAGCATACAGATAAGGTGGAAGAATCAATATAACACAAACTTTAAGTAAGAAAAATAAACTAATAGATGTAATATCAGTTCCAATTAAAATTGGACGAATGAAACGGGAGCAGCTACAAGTATCAATATTCACCAAAATAATTAAAATAAATTAAGAAAAAAAATCACAAAAAGATAAAAAGAAGTTCAAAAACAAAGTGGAAGAAACTGAAATGGCCACAAAAACTGATATGTGGTTGAAGAACAAAGAAACAATTAAAATATTCAAATTAAGATGAAATATAATTATATCAATAATCCTAGTTTCAGTTTAAATTGGATTGATAAAAGGACGAGTTAAAGAGAGCAATAACATACTGCACAATAATTTAAGTAAATTAAATAAAATCTTGCAAAAGAAGCTAGAAAACGATGTGAAATTTGAAAATAAAATAGATAAAATTAAATAAAATCATGTGAAGCTTACAGATAAGGCGGAAGAACAAAAATAACACACAATTTTGAGTAAACCAGGCCATAATACAGTGTTAGCAGGGTGTTTTGGCCAATGACAGATCGCAGATGACTAAATAAAAAGGAAATGGAGTTCAATTTAATGCACATGTGGTCAATATGAGTATTCCACGATAATCTGTAGTCCAAATGTAAACCCAAAAACTTTATTTCATTGGTTTGCTGAAGGGTTTTATTGTCATGTGTTCTTACAAGAAAGCTTTGGTCAATAGTTTTGTTTCTTGGAACAAACTCTATTGAATGGGATTTGGAAATATTTAATGAGGGGCCATTCTCGTTTGACCATTTAGTTACCTTTTTCAGTGTGTTGTTGCAAATATTTACTATTTCTTTATTTTCCACTTTAACAATAAAATTGGAATCGTCTGCATACAAAACAAGGGCAACGTGGGGACTACTTAAAGTTGAAGTTAGATCGTTGTTATATATTAGGAACAATGTTGGTGATAAGAGACTACCCTGGGGAACACCCATAGAGTTTTCTAGTGGTTCTGATATTATACCAACAACCTGTTTTCGTCCCAGTAGAAATGATTTTACCCATTCAAGTGCCACGCCCCTGACTCCTACATGTTCCAGCTTATTAAGCAAAATCGCGAAATTTACCGTATCGAATGCACGGCTGTAGTCAAAAAATAGACCAGCAGTTTGTTGTTTCTTATCAAGTGCCCTAAGTATACTATTAGTAGTGTCATAGAGTGCTGTTTCGGTACTTTTTGATGAAAAAATAATATCAACATTGTACTAGGATGAGGCATTTTCTTTTTTAAAATGGAGTCACATTTACATCCATACTATAGAATACACTGCTTGTCAAGAAAAATAATATATGAAGGTTGCTGTGATTTAAGAACTAATCAATGAATTTTGATGATTTTTGCAAAATTGAAAGTTCTGTTTGAGAAATCGTACCTATAATATATTTAATTTATACAGGCTAGATAAAGAATTACATCATTAAAATCGAGTTACATTGACACCTATACCTACTATAAAATACACTGCTCGTCAAGAAAAATTACATAGCGCCATTTTTAAATTGCTGTGATTTACTATCTTCTGTATGAGAAATCGTACCTCAATTTATACAGGCTAAATAAAAATTCATGTGAAAATTAAAATAGGATGGAGTTATACTATACTATCATTGAAAAGGAGTCACATTTACATCTATACTATATAATACACTGCTCGTCAAGAAAAATTAAATATGAGAATTATAGCGCCATTTTTATATTGCAGCTGATAGCTGATCAATGGATCGAAATGAGAGTTTGTTATTATGTACTACATTTTGTACAAAAATCGTACCTGTGATATATTCAATTTATATAGGATGGGGCATTTCCTCAATATTTTTCGAGTTATGTCTTCATTAAATTAGAATCACATGTAACTACACCTATGCTATAGAATACACTGCTCATGAAGAAAGGAAATAAATATGAGACTTGCAGCGCCATTTTTAAATTGACGTGATTTAAATACTGAGCAATGGACTACCTATACCACGTAAAACTCAATGCGATCTGACCGATCGGATGCAGTTACATCCACTTGAAAGTCGCGATATACACGGTCCAAATTGAAATTTTGATCGGATCTGACATTTCAATTCAGTCCTCTAATTTTCAGGATTGAATTGGTTGAATGCTATCTAAAAATGCTTAGTTAGTGATAAAGCCGGATTTAAAAATGGAATTGAAATGACATTTAACTCCAACAGCTGTTTGACTGTTTGTTTGGTATTTTAGTTATGTTCTTTTTTTAAGTCGTTTAAAAATTTGACAAATATTGTGAATAACACTTTTCTTTTATTGTTGACATATCAAATGGAAATAAAAGCAAAAACAACACAAGAAAGGAAATAATGAAAAATAATAAGGTTGATAGGTTAGGTTAAGTTAACAGATCTTCTTCCTTTATCCATCTTTTACCTTGCTCCATCTTTTGTTTTAGATACCTTTTTCTTCGTTTTATTTTAATGGATCGGAACCGGATTCTTGAATCGGAATTGATCAAAAGGGGATACATACGGGTTTGATTGATATCCGATTGTATCGGATCGGTTTAAATGGATCGTATTTTCGTGTTGTATACGTTGTCATGGATTCTAATGATGTTTACAGTCTTTTACAGACTTGAGAGTTTGTATATGTACTATTTCCTGTACGAGAAATCGTACCTGTGATATATTCAATTTATACAGGATGGGGCATTTCGTCAATTTTTTTCGAGTCATGTCTTTATTAAAATGGAATCACATGTACACAACACCTATGCCATAGAATACACTGCTCATCAAGAAAAAAAATAAATATGAGACTTGTAGCCCCATTTTTAAATTGCTGTGATTCAAAAACTGATCAATGGATTCTGATGACTTTTCCAGAATTGAAAATTTGTTACATGTACTATCTCCTGTAAGAGAAATCGTACCTGTGATATCTTCAATTTATACAGGATGGGGCATTTCCCCCCATCCGGGGGGTCTTGAAATACATATAAGTTAATATCCCGATATGTTTTTGGTAGATTGGGTTGTAATATTTTGAACGTACAATATTTTAAAAATTCGCAGATTTTATTGACAAATTTTGGTACAAGAACAACACCTTGCACATCAGTGATTAAAAAGTGCTTTTTAAAACCCTAGAGGAACTGACCAGATCATGTTTTACGAGAAATACATTCTAAGTTACCTTTAATTGATCCACTGGACGTATGGGGCTGCTGAGACTGTATCTGCGACTGCTGCAGCTCCAGCTTTGTCGCGACATTGTTCCACATTTCAAACATATTGACGGTTGTCCAATAATAATAAATGTCACCAACCACGTATCAAACTTTGAACTCGACTATCTTTTGTCCGCATACTTTCCTTTATCACCGATAATTAACGCACCAAATCGCCGTAAACGAAATATGGGTCAGTGCAATTAAATAACAACTTCCTCGAACCAAAGCTTGAAAAATAACAACAAAAATTACAAAATAGCCAACAAAAATATAATATACATTTATATAATGGTATTTTACACCGGTTTTTTGTTAAGGAACGCGATTTCTTTTAGCCGATTTCGAGTGTTTGTTTCATAGTTTAACCGAACTTATTCTTCGTGCGCTTGAAGCAGTACGTCCTCCATAGCTTCATGCTAGATGTAGATGCTTCTTGGATTTGCGTTTCGCCATCTAACTTGACGGGTTGGATCCTAAATTGAGTGAGAAATGAGTGAGAATGAGAATTAGGAATGGGTGGTCATGCTGAGTTGCCGTTATTAATTCAGTTTTACTCTCGAGTCGGTATAAAAATAATTAAATTTTGAGTTGCAATCTCAAAGTGTAAATTCCCAAATATCGTGAGGCTGCTTCACATAATTAATTTTCCGGTAATTTGTGGTATTATTAAGCTTATATTTTGTGATATTTGGGAAAATAACTTTCAGAATCTTAATTCATATTTCGAAAACTAACCATTTCCACAGAAAATGGTGATCATTTACGAATTCAGCGGATTCGAAAGTATAAGTATAGATAACGAAAGAATTATCAGCTTTTCTCTAGTCGATCTGGATTTTCAGTTCTTCACAAAAATTTCGCGAAAAAAGTTTAAAACTGCAGACACTCAAAAAATTGCGATTCAAAAATATAACCAAATACGATAGAAAACTGAAGTTTTCACTGTTCAATAGAGCAGAAATGACTCTATCAATACTGAAATTTTCAAGTTCTTTCAGCGTGTTTAGCATTTTCTACAGGCGCTCAAGTTTGAGCTAAAAATTGTAAAAATCGTACTAAATTCATATTTCAAAAACCAACCATTGCTATAGCAACAGTGATCATTTTCGAATTTACCAGGTTGTGGGTTCGATTCCCTGATATGCCAATACATTTATTAACGTTAAAAATATTTAGGTATTACATTATTCCGACGATGGCTCTGACGTCAGAATGCTTTAGATGTTCAACGAAGATGATGACGACCGACCTGGCCTTCAGGTTAACTCGTGCTCAAAAAAAGAAGAGTTGACATGGTTGAAAACATGACAAGTGATATATTACATCTGTCAAAATTGACACGTGAAAAAGTTGAAACCTTTAAAATGGTTTAGCCCAAATGGTGCGTCAGATTTAACGCGCTCTTAAAAATGCTATGGCTCAAGGGAGTGAAATGCAGAATGGCCTTTAGCTTTTCTTATGGAGATTTCCGTGGAAAAGTGGCCAAAACTGCTGTTAAAAGTACGTTGCATATATGCTAATATCCTCTTCGAAAACCATCAGCTTTTCCGGGAAATGCTTCACTTTTGTATAATTATTATTGTCTCCAAAACAAACATTTCTTTGTATGTCCTCTATTCGATTATGCCGTGCAAATGACACGGCACAAAAACGATTTTCGTGTTCGTACATATTCGTGTCGCGATCCACTAAAGCGAAAAAACGTTAAAAGGAAACTCGGCCGGAAAACTTTTCCACGACACACTCTAATATTTTCCTAGTGGGTGTACTTGGGACAACTTTGAGCGCCATCCGGCCGGCGGGAAATCAATACTGGGAACGCGCCCGAAAGGGCTCTAAAGGGGAATGTTGTCATCTGCATTTCCGTGTGAAAATGTGCTCGGTAGATGGAATCATCCATAATTTAGTCACTAAACCGAATTTGAACAATTTTAATCTTGAATTCCTGCATCAGATGATTATTTTATATGTGGCCACAAAAAAGAGGTTGGTGTCAGATCAGGAGATCTGGCAGGCCGTTGAACTTATATCTCATTTTAATGGTATGCTATGGGCATTAGAGACAAGAACTCGTTTAATTTTGCCCATGCTATCCAATTTTCTAGAATCCTGAAATATATTCAAATGACTTTTGATAGTAGTCTTTGGACTACAACACTTTCTGTAAACATCAACGGAAGCAATAGACTATGCATAACAATCTCATAAAAGTAATCCGATACATGCGGAGAAACTTTCTTTATCAACCTAACGATTATGTTAGCCATTATGTAACTTGTGTCTACACTCCCGCCGCGGTCGTATTTGCATCGTATTTACATTATCAATACGACACCGGGCGTATCACATAACATAATAACAGTTCCCGACGTGGAATGAAGCGCATATACGGAAGGGATTACATTAAAACAGGTTGAGGTAGGCAGTTCGCGAATATTACCCGTTGTTGGAATGTTCTGAGAATGGGGAATCCTGCACGTTTGTTACGTGTGAATAAGTCGAGGGACTTTCTGGATAAGCTGGAGATCAATGTTTACGTTTCTCCGCTATGCGTATAGCTTTACTGCTGAACAAGGAAAATATTTGGCATAAGGATTTAATATAATTAATAAATTAAGTTATTGGATTTTTGTGTACTGGACGTTTGGATACTGACACATCTATATTTTATGTCAAATAAAAAAAGGTTGAACTATATTTTAAAGGATGGGTTATTATACCTTCTGTTAAAGTTAGAGTTAATTATCTATATAGAGGTTAAGTTGTAAGGATTATTTTTGTATGTTAATAATAAATATACTCAATTAAAAATGTTTGATGAATAAACACTATCATGTAATGGGGTATTATTTAAAGAGAGGATGTTTGGGTTAATCAGTTCTTAGTTAATTGAGTTAAGTTAATGTGATATTTCTAGCATTTCTAAAAGCAATCTTTTATTGTTATTAGTTTAGATTAGTTTATTGGTAATATCGTACAGGTACATTTACAGGTCAAGAAAAAAAATACAGCTGGAGGTATTACCAAATATAAAATAAATATACATTAAAATATCATTAAATAATAATTACTAAATTACACAGTTAAAAAGCATAAAAAGTATATAAAAAAACACTTAAAATACATTTAAAAACATTTAAAATACATTTAAACTACCAGGATGCATGTTACATTACAATACATGTGGATCAAAACAGTGCATTGAAATAAATCATCAGAAATCACAGTAAATCTCCAAAGTCATTGTCAAGAAATTCCTGATGAGAAAAGAATTTCTTTTTAATAAGGTATACCTCGATTTTGGACTTAATCAAACGAGCATTCAAGGATCCTACCGCCTCGGCCAGGACATTCTAAAATTTGGCACTGTAATAATCTGTGCCCCCTCTGATTCTTGCTAGCCTGTGAAAATTAGGAATAATGCTATGACAGTTCTTGGTGGGATACTGGTGAATGCCAGTATGAGTTTGATAGGACCGAATATTGCTCTGAAAGATGTACAGACATGGAACTGTAAGTATATTCAGTCGTTTAAAGCTGTTCCTACATTCATCCCTATAATCCATACCCAGGATCACCCTCATACAGCGACGCTGCAATCCAAAGATCCTTGAAGCGTGAGGGGTTGTCCCAAGGACAAGATAGCATAGGCCATACAGGAACCAAAAAGACCACTGTATATGCAGACATCACTGTTTTTCGAGAAACACTGCCAGATAGATTTCGAAATCAAGTAAATGCGGCGTGAAAGTTTGACAAGAGTCTAGGGAACACACAGGAGGAGCTCTGAAAATTTCTTCCGTATTCCAGATTAAGCAGAAATAATCGAAACTAACTTTAACTAGCCAAACAAGCGCATTGAGATGAGCGCGCTACCCAAACTAACTCAAACTCACCCAAAACTAACGCAAACTAACCCAAACTAACACAAATCAACCCAAACTAACCCAAACTAACGCAAGCTAATCCAAACTAACACAAACTAACGCAAACTAATCCAAACTAACCGTAATTAACAAAAGTAAAGACGCGCTTGTTTTCCGTATTCCAGATTAAGCAAAAATAATCGAAACTAACTTTAACTAACCAACAATCACATTGAGATGAGCGCCCTACCTAAACTAACCTAAACTATCCCAAACTAACCCAAACTAACTCAAACTAACCCAAACTAACCGAAACTTAACCCGCACTTAACCCAAACAAATCTAACTATGATTTTGGCCGTCGCAAAATATCGGCCCCTAAATGAAGCCCCTAGGGTCTTCGCCGAACATCCCTGCCGAGCGTCAACCCTTTCGGACGTCAAATCGCTTTTTTTTCACGCACAGCCTCGCCCCTAGGGGCCTCGACTTTCTAATGCCCGGATTCGGTCGTCTCATTACCGAAAACTCCTGACGGCTGATTTTCGTCGAACTCGGACTTGCCTAAAGACGAGTTCTATTCCGAGCTCACGTTCCCGAATACAAAGAATTTCAGATCCCAGAAAAATTAAAATTTTCACACAAACTTTACATTTTAGCGAATACCTACCTTATTGGAACTCCTATCGAAAAACTGTATAGAAACTTTTCGAAGGATCTTAAAACAATGCAAATACTGGCGCAAACCGATTTGAGATACCTCTTTTCGTTACCGAGAAAATGGCGAAAATATGAAAATCACGTTTGGTCAATTTTAAAATAAACGAAACGTCGTACAATCAAACTGGATACGACACATTATAGTACCCGATGAGACTCGTATTTTCCTCATTTAAAGTTTACCTCTAACTGTTACTGTTTTTGAATTATAGCCGATTTTCTGAAAATCTCAATTTTTTGTTAAACATATATATTTTTCGATTTTTTTTTGAAAATACCCGTTTTCATGACTGAATCGATTAAAGAGGTTCATTTACATGTCATTAACGTAAAAATTAAATTTTTTAAAATCCAAAATTGCGATTTTCCTTTCTCGAAATCGATGGGTTCCGATTATGGGAAATGGGTTCGTCGGATCGCAAATCACGTAGAATACTCTTTTCTAAGTCAAATGCGTGAGGGTGCTCTTTGGAGGGCCTCGTTCGCCCATCACCAAAATTCGACCTCGTCCGGCTCCTATCGCGGAACCTTTTTTGCGGTAGGTTCCCGCCGATGCCAAATTCGAACTCGGCATCGTTGAAAACCCCCCCAACCCGAATATGAACCCATTCGGACGTCAAAATCCCTCGGCCCCTAAATGAGCCCCTAGGTCCCAGTTTTTTTTTTCGTTTGTAGGACCGCCCGCCGAACAAAATTAACCAAAACTATGATTTTGGACGTCGCAAAATATCGGCCCCTAAATGGAGCCCCTAAGTTCCAAAAATATTTTTTTCGTATATAAGACCGCCCGCCGAACAAAATTGACCAAAACTATGATTTCGGACGTCGCAAAATATCGGGCCCTAAATAGAGCCCCTAGGTTCCATTTTTTTAACGGTTTAAGGGGCGCCCGCCGAACATCCCTGCCGAACGTCAACCCTTTCGGACGTCAAATCGACTTTTTCTTTCACACAGCCTCGCCCCTAGGGGCCTCAAATTTCTAATGTCCAGATTCGGTCGTCTCATCACCGAAAACCCCCGACGGCTTGCCTAATTCTTTCGCTCGGAAATTTTCGGAGCTCCTCCTGTGTGTTCTCTAGACTCTTTAGAAAGTTTGCTGCCCAGGTGAGTCCAGCCTCCAAATAAACTCTCAAGATTTTCACCTCCTCAAGACAGCCACTCAACAGGTCTGAGTTCGTATAGGATCTCCTTTGTGTTTTTGCTGCATTGAGAGACAGTCTATTCGACATGAACCAAGTCATTATAATTTCCTGAGCAATCCGAATGTTGCCCTCCTCGATATTTGAAGGATGATAACTTTCATAAGTAGTGGTGTCATCTGCAAATAAAATCACATTGTTTATCTTATTGTGATTGGTAAGATCATTGATTTAGATAAGGAATAAAGTTGGACCCAGCAGAGAGCCTTGTGGAACTACATACCTTAAATAACCCACCCGAAGCAAACTGAGTTCTACCTGTGAGACCTCAATAGACTCACACTTGAAGAATCAAAGTTATATAGTGTTAGTGTAGCTAACAGAATCTCGGGTGAAACGAAATCAAATGCCTTAGTAAGGTCAAGACAGGAAGCAACTCTCAAAACCATCACAAATACGGTTCACCAATCTGTCAATGACTTGAACTGTAGATTTTTTGTTCCTAAAGCCATATTGTCCCTGATAAAATAAACCATCCCTCTCAAAGTAATCATTAATCTGATCTCTTAAAAGTGACTCAAAGATCTTGGAGATGACCGGCAATATCGATATAGGTCGATAGTTGGAAATATCATATCATTGTTTTAATCATCTTAGCATTCATTTCCAAAAAATCTTTACTTTTACTATTCTTTAACTGAGTCATTTTATCTCTTACACTAATATAAGTAACCGTTTGAAACGAAAAACCCGACCCAGTTACACCATTTTGAAAATATTCAGTATAATCCCTCGGTGCCAGAGGCAAGTTGCTGATAACGTCCTCAGCCACCGAGGTAAAGAAGTTGTTAAATGAATTAGCATCTAAGGAAGATGAGGCCATAGATTTACATTTAGCACTGTGTTGGTTTATAATTTTCTACATTACAACTTGTGGATTCGAGGCATTGTTAATATAGTTGTTATAAGCTTGTTGCTTCTTCTTCTTCTTAAGGTGCCGTCTTCCTATTGAAGGTTGGCTACAACTCCGATAAATCGTTCTCTGTCCTGTGTTATTCTTAGCAATGATTCTGAATTTAGACCAGTCCACTCTCTCACATTTCTCAGCCATGAGCATTGTCTCCTGCCCGTTCCTCTTATTCTGACCATTCTGCGCATTAACTACATTTCAAAGGCTTCCAGGTCGGTCGCATCGAGCGGATTCCCAGCGTCCAAGCTTCCGTCCCATACATAAGGATTGAGTGAACATAAGCTTTCACAAATCTGTATCTGATATTTAACGATTGTGAGAAAGTTCTTCATTCTAAGGAATACACTCCTTGCATTTTCTATGCGACAGCGTATCCCTGTTTCCGGGTTCAAATCCTTTGTTATCCAGCATCCCAGGTATTTGAATATGTCAACCTGTTCTATTCATTTGTTGTAAATATCTATATTGGTGTTCACATTTGCGTTTTTGAAAATTACCATAGTTTTTGTTTTTTCTGTGTTTATTCTAAGGCCAAATGCATATCCCTCTCTTGTAATTGCATTAATAAGATTTTGAAGTCCTTCTTGGCTATTAGCTAGTATAACAGTATCGTCCGCATATCTTATATTATTCACAAGCCTCCCGTTAACTTTTATACCTTCTTGGATGTTTTCTAGTGCGTTCTGAAATATCTTCTCCGAATACATGTTGAAAAGAGTTGGAGAGAGTATGCAACCCTGCCTTACACCTCTTTTGATGGGTACGCTGTTGGTCAACTTATTTTCTATCCTTATGGCTGCTGTTTGCACCCAGTACAAATTTTTAATGAAATTGATGTCACATTTGTCCACTCCCCGTTCATAAAGCAGATTTACCAGCTCTGTGTGCTTTTCATAGTCTATAAAACATAGGTGAACCTGTTGCAATTGGTCTCTATATTTTTAAAGCAATACATTGAGCCCAAACAGCGCCTCTTTAGTTCCATAACCCAAATGACAACAAATTGTTCTTCTCCTACATATTGATCGCATTTTGTGTATATTCGCTGGTGTATGACTTTTAAAGTTATCTTCAGAACATGGCTCATCAAGCTGATCAAGCGATATTGTGAACACTCGTTTGCTTCGTTCCTCTTAGGTAGCGGAATAAATATAGATTGGGACCAGCCGCGTGGTAAAATTCCTGAGCAATATATCTTATTTAAGTAGTTTGTTAATCTTTTGAGGCTTTCATCATCCAGCAGTTTCAGGATTTCAACATAGATGTTGTCCTCACCCGGAGCTTTACGTGCTTTTGACAAATTTATTGCGTGCTTTACCTCTGACATAAGAATTACCATTGGTTGGTCTTCTTGGCTTATTTCTCTTGGTTTTGGTTCTGCTCTGTTATCATCAAACAGTTCCTGTATATAGTGTGTCCATATTCTTTCTATTTCTTCTGGATCTATAGTTTGTTTGTTATTATCTGTGACTAAGATACCCTGTTGGTGAATTTTGGTTTTCGTTCCAAATATTTCTTTTATTTTTTTGTGCATGTTAAAGTGATCATGTTTTTGTTCTAGTTCTTCGAGCTCTTGGCAGCGTTTCTGCATCCATCTTTCCTGAGTTTTGTAACCTTTTTGTGAGTTTCTTTATATATATTGTTGTCTTAATAATTTGTAACTCATTTCTATATCTTTTTCTGTAGTCATTGATTATATGTTTGGGCATTAAAATAGGATCAGCTTTATTAAGATCTCTCAATAATTTCAATGTATCCCTCATACTCCTTAAGTGGTCATTAAACCAATAAATTTTCTGACAGAGAAATTGATTTTTGTTAACCATTTTGGATTTTATTGGAAAACATGTCTTCATATTACTTGTAATTATATCAAGAAATTTATCAAATTTTTCATCAATGGACATATTGAAGTCCCCCAACTTGAAACTATCATGAAACTCAGAAAGACCAATATCAGTTAATGGACGATATGATATTCTTACCTTTTCACTAGCAGAGGGCTTAGTTCTGCACTTAATCATTATTGCATTGTGATCTGACAAATATTGCAGGTCTGTGACACTCTCAGTTATTCTAGACATTGGTAAATATTGTATCGATGTAGGATGCAGGCATTGTTACGAGTGTTAGAAACCCCCTCCCCCACTTTAGAAAAGAAAAGTAGGTACCAACTGACATTAGACCACAATTATTGTTATTATTATTGATCGAGTTATTGATAAATATCAACGTCATAGGCATTGCCCAATCAAATTGCAAACAACGAATTCTGCAATTCCGCAATGCTCGATAAATTCAGAAAAAGTGTCGATAAAAAAGCGCGTTCGTTCAAATATTCAATTTAAAAGTTTTCAATACTAAATAATTATTATCGTCGTTGACACACATTTACACGGTTTTTTGTTTACGACAATTACACTACAAACTACCTTGAGAAGTTCATTAACCACAGAGTTTATACTATTTTTAGTTTTGCAATTTTATGCGCGTTACAACATCAAAAGGGAAAGCGACATTTTTAATACGAAAACGTAAATTTCGTACATTATAATATTGTGAGACTAAAATTGCGTTAATTTATTTATTTTTTTTCCTCGGCTACTTGGCAAATTGCCAGGTTGTGACAGTTTTCGCAAAATATGTACGTTGGTGAACGTTAGTTTTAACTGCTATGCCTTATTTGCGGGTGAAGTAAATATACAACATCAGATAGATACCGAAAATTTATTTAAATATTTATTTATTAACCCGAGTTTCGTAAGTTAAGTATGTGCAATGACTTTAAGTGACTATTCTAAGACGAAAAGTTACAAACTTAAAAAAAAATAGTTTTTTCGTAAATATCTTAAATATCCTTTTGCTGGAATGCATCTTGAGAGTTTAAAGAATCGCCTTGGTTGAAGGGAACTGAGCTCGTGATATTTGGAATTTTGATTTTCACTATCGAGTAAAATAATGAATTTTTGCGACATATTTTTTTAAATAATTGACTTGCTTTAGTGGTTGGATTTGTGAAATAATCAAAGTCGATTTTAGTGAGGTTAGATTTGCACGTGTAGGGGCATGGCCCCTACCGGGGGCAAACCAATGAAATCCGAAGAGACTGTAAAGCCTTCAATAAGTACATCGGATAAGATTGTAAATAACGTTAATAGTAATATATCAGATAATGGGGTTGGCAAGCCAAAGAGTGATATTAATATAATGTACACTCAAGATACAGCAATTGGAAATGGGAGACATTTAAAGAGCCGGTTAAGTATAAATGCTCAGATACGGAACCATTTATTGTTATTGTAGAAAGTGAGAAGAGAAATATTGAAAATATTTATCCTTCAGACGTAGGCAAAATATTAGAAAATGGTGGTATAGTTGAACATCAAAGTCTAGAAAGAAGAGGCATGTAATGCGTTAAATTAATCGTGTTGGTGTGAATTTTGGCCTTTCTAGTGAAGCTGATGCATTTATTGATAATAACACTGTATTAGCTGAAGGATATAAAAAGTATGTTCCGGTGAGGATGATATCTTGTAGAGGTATCATTAGAGATGTCGGGTTATCCCACTCAACAGAAGAAATTGTCGAACAAATCAAAAGTCCTTATAAATGTATAGCTGCAAGAAGATTATCCAGAAGAAGTTTTACAAAAATTCAAAATGAAGAAGGGAATTTAACAGATAAAGTAGAATTTGTCCCAATAAGGACTGTAGTACTTATCTTTGAAGGCAAGACGTTACCAACTTATGTAAAAAATGTATAGAGTAGAACATAAAATTACTATTTATATCTCACCAGTAGTTCAATGTTTTTAATGTTTAAACTTTGAGCACACAAAGAGGACCTGTAAAGGGAAAAAAGGTGTTCTAAATGTAGAGAGTTGGAACATGAAAAAAAGAGAATGCCAACAAGAAGATATTCAATGTTACCATTGTGATGGAGAAATTTAGTCACAAGTAGGGAATGTTTGGAATATCAGAGACAGAAGCAGATTAATATACACATGGCCTGCGAAAATGTATCATTTTTTGAAGCGTGTAAAATATTTCCTCAATTTAGCAGTTCGAAGAAAAATAGAAAAGGCAAGTTAAATGAAGAAAAAAAATGGGATGTAAACACAAATCTTTTGTCTAAAGAATTCCCACCTCTCAAGACAAAAGTGGTTTCTGAAGGTATAACAGTACAAGATCGAAGACGTTATATGGAGACAGGAAGAATTGATAATAGAGAAAGGTAGACATAGCAAATAAACAATGTTTGTTATTTCCTTCGGGAAGAACGGAGGGACATATGCAATATGAAGATGCAGAAAGGTCATGTTTGGGCAGTCAGGTGAACAATGTAAGTTTTGATTTAAATTCAGAGATGGGAGATACCTCTGATAATGATAATAGAGTAAAATTTTCCCAAATGTTACAGATTTCATCAATTTTAAAAAGCAGCAATTTAACTCAATACAGTTATTGTTCTGTAGTAAGTTTTTTTTTAATATATATAATCCTCCTAATATTAAATTGGACATAAACATGCTGTTGGAGATACATAATTCCTATAAAAATAATACTTTTATTTTAGGAGATTTAAATGCTCAAAATGCTTTGTGGGGTTCTACTTTAAGTAATGGTAATGGAAAGGTTATTTTGGATGTTTTGGATAGAAGTGAATTTCTGTTATGAAACAAACTGAATTTCATAAATCAAGGATCAAAAATAGAACTTGTTTGGATTCCAAGTCATTCCTTTATTGAGAAAAATGACTTGACAGATGGAATTTGCTAAGAAGGCAAGGGATTTAAAAAAATGTAATGTGAAACATTCAGATTGGAAGGATGTAGTAAGGATTATAAAAAGGGGAGATTTTTAAAGAATGTACTGAATTATGGAAGATAAAAACTCGAGAAAAGGGAGGGTTTTTGAGACAATTTGTGGAGACTTTTCCAAGGAAGACATGGTTTAAGGATTTCAACCTAAATAGGAAAAATATTACAATGATGTGTAGGATGCGTACAGGACATTGTTTTGTTCCTCAACATATGTATAGGATAGGAGTTAAAGATACATACTTGTGTGAATGTGGAGAAATTGGAACAGTGTTACATGTGTTGCTCAATTGCACTATGAAGAAGGTTTACCAAAATCGATTGTACTACCAATTTTTGGACTTTAAATATTCCAATCAATTAACAGTTATAAATATTGTAGGCTTGCTAGCTTTTCCTACTGTGCACAGTATTAAACTTATAAATGCTTTTTTAAGTGCATGCAATTTAGATCTATAGACTAAAATCAATGCTTGGCATGTTTATTGGATTGGTGCTTTGTGCTTATGCTGGGATGCTTGCTTTTTGGAATAGTTGAAAGAGGAGTGTGATGGTACAAACCAGACGCGTTAATAGCAGCTCTCCTTTTTTTTGTTTTAGCATATAATACTTGAAATTGGGTAGATAGATGATTTAGTCATCTAAGCCCATCTGAACGGAAGGGAAGAAGAAGAAGAATTCTTTTGCCGATTTGGTTGAAATTTCGCAGTTTTATTTATAGTGCTTACGGGCTAATTTAGCCTCAATTAGATTAAATTTATCAACTCCAGTGGCGTCCAAGCGGCATCTTAACGAATATTATTGTTAAAAAAGTAAGCCCCTGGCTTTTATGGCCTTATATTTTTTGTCAGATTAAGCAACTAAAAAATACAGAGATTTTAGATTTTTTTCGAGAAAAATAAAACAACTGTACAAGATTAAAGAAAATAAAAACCAGCAAAGTAGTAAATATATTAATATTAATATTAATAGTTTATTCCAGTCATAAAAATTGTTGCAAGCGTTTAAAAAATGTTTCTTCTGTGGTCCAGGGAGATGCATCAAAGAGGTTTTTTCCCGAAAACAAAATAAGATAAGAAAAAAAATCCGGAGGCAAAACTTGTTGCATTTTTAGTTGCTTAATCCGAAAAATATACGAATTTTTTGGCTTAACTAGTGGCCTACTTTTTTATCAATAATATTCCTTAAGGTGCCTCCTGGGGTTCGAATTCCGAGTCGAATTCAATACATTTAATCTACTTAGGATTAAATTAATCCCTTAACCCTACAAACAAAACTGCTAAAGTTCAAGAAAATTGGCTATAGGATAATTAATATATTTAGAAAAAGTCGATTTTAAAAAAATATTAACACCCTATATCATGAAAACGATAGTCCGTGAGTCTATGAAGCAAAGTTTTGATTCTGCATTTTCAACATTTAGCAATTTTATAGGAAATTTAACGTAGATTTCGAAAATCTATACCAGAAATATAAATAATTACTTATTGCCCGAAATCGATTTATTCAGTGAACCTTGAAGAACAGTAATCTATCTCATTAAGGCCTGAAATTTAACAATCTTATAGGAAATTTAACGTAGAATTCGAAAATCTATACCAGAAATATAAATGACAAAGCATTTTTCCGGAAAATTCAATTATGTGAACTAATGCAATTTTTACTTATTGGCCAAAATCGATTTATTCAGTGAAGCTTGAAGAATAGTAATCTATCTCATTAAGGCCTGAAATTTAGCAATTTCATAGGAAATTTAACGTAGATTTCGAAAATCTATACCAAAAAGATAAATGACAAAGCATTTTTTCGGAAAGTTCAATAATGTGAGCTGATGCATTTTTACTTATTGGCCGAAATCGATTTATTCAGTGAATCATGAAAAATAGTAATCTCTCTCATTAAGGCCTGTAAATTAACAATTTAATAGAAATTTAACAACTTTATAGAAAATTTAACGAAGTTTTCGAAAACCTATACCAGAAAGATAAATAACAAAGCATTTTTCCGGAAAATTCAATGATGTGAGGTGATGCCATTTTTACTTATTGGCCGATATCGATTTATTCAGTGAACCATGAAAAATAGCAATCTCTCTCATTAAGGCCCGAAATTAGGCAATTTTATAGGAAACTTAACGTAGATTTCGAAAATTAATACCAGAGAGATAAATGACAAAGCATGTTTTCGAAAAATTCAATGATGTGAGCTGATGCAATTTTTACTTATTGGCCGAAATAGATTTATTCAGTGAACCTTGAAGAATTATAATTTTGTGTTTAATTCAATATTCAGATTTTTTTCCGATAATTACCCTGATGCTTAAAAATGTAAATATAAAAATAATTCCTTAGATAATACAAATGAAAACAGTATATATTCATCGATATGCTAAAAATAAAATTTAACCTTGTATCTTGTCATAAAATCCACCACAAACTGCTTCTAATCACCAAAAAATGTCCTATTTTCCGACCTTGACCAATTTTCCCAGCTTTAAACCGTTGGTGTAATTGGAGGCCTCCGCGTTACAGATACCCAGTTAAATAACGCCACCTGATCGGCTAAATGAGCACGTGTGTTACACTAGCCCCGCCCGTCAATGTTGTTTACGTTTTATTGCTTCCCACATTTGTATTCATGCAATGCCCTCCGCTCGCTGCGGGGCGCAACCAACAAAAACTAACCCAAGATATGCCAAAAAAACGAACTAATCAAAAAAAAAATAAAAAAATTGTGTGTGTACTTAAAACCATACGATAGAAGTCCAAACTGCCACAAGCGGAGTCATCGTATGTCAGAATTTCGATCCGAGCCTTCGTTGCAGAGATACGGGCGAAAAACGGGTTTTCCCCCCAAGCCCACCTTTAAATTAGAGCCCCGGTCCCGTATGGTCTAAGGTGGCCTCCCATGGGGCGCACCTACCATAAAAATTTCGACTCCGTACCTCTTCCAGTTTCCCCGTAATTAATTATTTAAATTTTTCCTTCTCCCACCTCCCTTGGCCCAACGGGGGGGGGGGGGGAGGTGTACAGATTCCCGTTTTTGTCGAGGATCTTATTTTTATCGCGGCTACATCCCCTGAAAATTTCAGCCCTCTACCTATAAGGGTAGCATTAAAACATTATGACCCTCAATCTAACCATATGCGATTCGTCAGCCGGGGTATTATTATGGCTTTGCATGGCCCTCCGCTCGCTACGGGGTCTCAATCAACAAGAACTAACCAAGTGCTAACCAAAACTAACCGAACGCTAACTCAAACTAACCCAAAATTAAGAAAAAAAGGTAAATTAATAAAAAACAATTGGGTTAGTTTTGGTTGTTATTTAAATTATATGTCGATTGTCTTATACACTTGCGGTTGAGTTGGGTTAGTTTGGGTTGCATTTTTAGTCGTTTAATCTGAAAAGTACAGGAATTTTGAAATATTCAACTGTCAGTTGTGACAGCTGATCGAACCCGAAAGGCTTTACGCAACCGTACGAGTGACAGTTTTGACAGATATTCAATGCTATTTCGATAATGTGTCGATTATTTTATAGGCGTGTGGTCGAGTTGCATATTTTTTTAAGCTGTCAAAAGTGCGTCGAAACTAATAACCTTCGACCTCTCGAAATAATTTTTTTAATTTTTTTTCACAATGAAATGTATCAAATTTTGTCAAATTAAAAATCGAAAATCGATAGTGCATTAAAAAAATGGTTAAAATTATATGCAATATAAAATGGAAAATAATAATGACGGGTTCGACCGTTTTTCGAAATTTTATATATGGGCAGAGACAGAAATAAGAATCGAAAGTAGCATTAGTGCAATTTAATTCAATTTCTGTCAAATCCACTTAATCAATAATTGAAAGCCTTTTATACTAATATTGATAATAAATATTTATGTTTATATTAAATTTAATAAATGGTTACAATGTTATTCCTTTAGTGATATTGATTCGTATTGTCTGTAAGAAAAATATATATCAAAACCGAATAAATGACAATTTGGGTTATATGGGCGTATTTATTTAATTGAAGCTTCAAATGTTGAAGAAATAAACAAAAAAAAGATGCTTAATTTGAATTTGGCGGGCAAATAAGAGCGTTCGTCTTGTGCGCCATCTGCATTTACCTGCCCTGAAGACAGACGAAGAAGGCAATGCAGTTTTTCTCTCTCTCGGATGATTTATTAACATTGAGTTGCGCGTCTCTCCCTTGTCTCTGATATGGGCATGGAAATATTTAGGAGTGTTTCATTATTAATGCTTAGGCTGTATATTATTCTCTTTCTATCTCCTACAGTTAATCGGTAAAAAACGTATTGAAAAAATACTAAGACATTACAACATTTTAGTCCAATTTCGAAAAATCCATTACTAGCATCTTTACCAAGAAGATAATTGTCATAATTGTTCCAACAATGATATCCATGTCTTTGGCATGGTTACCAATAAGGTGCAACTTTTCAGCCTAGTTATAACTGTTTTATTGAAAATTTGAAAAAAATTCGACTATTACCTTTTGCGGCACATACTTTTTGACGGATGTCAAAGTCCAATGCAATTTTCCTTGCCTGGGTTTGTTTCCTTCATCCAGGTTTTATTAGACAGTAATACCTATACAAATAACACGATCAAACCATAGAGTTGATAAATATTAATATTTTTTTTCAGTTGGTGCACTATTTTGACCGTCATGATTACCTAACTTTCATCAATATATCACTGTCGTTAAATATTTAAAAATAGGTTATGTAGACTATAAAGCAGGTCTAACACTGCTACTTAAACGAATATTATCACAATTTAAACTTTTCAATTTTCAGCCGTTCCATAAAATTCGTTGTGACATTTTCAAAACGGGTTTTTTTTTTCATCAGTAATTCCGAGAGATTATTCATAATTTGTTTACGCTTATACTTTTAAAATCCTCGATTTCACATATTTCTTTTAGCGTTATTTATAGATACATGTAGTGAATGTGTGGCAGCTTCGTATATTGTTGAAAAATTTCGCACTGAGTGATTTCGACGATTGATTGATCTTCAACTTTATTTTGAGTATATCATGAAAAATGCGTAGCAGATGTTGATTAATATTTTCGGAATATATTTTCATTTTTATGAAAAATTCTATTTTGTTTTTACTATCTTTTTTCTACAAAATTAATGGCAATTTCTTTCAAGTGTCCTAAAAATGTAATTCTTATGAAGATCATTCGATATAGCTTGAGCTTTATTTTGAGCATATCATGGAAAAAACGTAGCAGAAAACGAATCTCCGTCTCCGGCCAGTCTGAAGAGTTCTCCTGCAGCTCGGACACCAGTTCAGTCATGGATGTTACGCAGCCAGGATATCTGCTTTCTGCCCATTCCTCGTCGACCATCTATCTTGCCTTCAATTATAATTCTGAGAAGGGAGTATTTTTCGCCACGCATCAGGTGTCCCAGATACGCCATCTTCCTACGTTTTACTACTATGATGAGCTCACGATCTGTCCGAGCTCTTTTTAAAACCTCGTCGTTGGTCAGTCTTGCAGTTCAGGGAATTTTTAGAATCCGTCGCAGTATCCACAGCTCAAATGCTTCCAACTTCCAAGCGATTCAACGTATTGACCTTTAGTGTCCAGGATTCAACTCCGTAGAGAAGAATTTAATTATTCGTTGTCGGAGAGTCATATTTAAACCACTATTACAGAATAGTGGCTTCATCGCACAGAATGTAGAGCTACGACTTTTAATTGCTACGTCAGGATCTAGGTTGTCTGTTATAAGAGAGCCTAGGTATTTGAATTTTCTGACTCTCTCTATCTGTGCTTCATTCAGCTCCAGTTGGTCCTTTGCATGTTGGGTACGGCTGATTACCATGAATTTGCTTTTTGTTGTATTTATATTTAGTACCATTTCCTGCTGGCGTTCGTCACGCTGTTTAAAAGTTGTTGGAACTCCTCTATGCTTTCCGCCATAATAACCGTATCATCTGCATATCTCAAGTTGTTTATAGGAAGTCCATTGATCTTAATACCAATGTCAGTCTCCAATGTTTTTTTGAATTTCTGAAAAATTATTGATGTCTTTTCAAAATATCATCTGTTCTTTCTAAAATATTTTACGAACTAAAAGGAATGCCTTTTCATTGTATTACTTCACATCAATTTGGGACACTCTGTACATACTTCTATAGGACTTTTTTTGTAGAATTCAAAAAATGTAGTAAAGATTTTTAATTTGCATTCAAAGTGGGTGGTACTTAGGTCACGATCCTACTCTCTCTATTAGGGTTGATTTTGCACATGCCTTTGACTCTGTACATTGTTGCTGCATTAAACTCTGCGGAGTTTGGATAGATTAAAATTATTGCTCGAGCCATATAACATTTATAAGCCCTTTTTATTGTTTGTCTTTTCTTGAGCCATAAACTCGAATTTGAAAATAATTTATACAAAAAAAAAACACGTTTAAACAGCCTTAACAACGATAGCAATGTCCCTCTAGTATTGAATAGAACGAAACTGAATACTGAATAGACTCGATCCACGGCTGAACGTAAACCAATCTCGGTTTGCCGCCTACGGTGCAAATTTTAATTACTCCTAGATGTATAAAATCGCAGCAAGTACACAAAGCTACATTATGTTTCAACAACGTTTTGGAATTTTGCACTTTTTGCCTTCTCAAGGCTCAAGGAGGGTCTATTCAACGTCGAATCCTATCATTTAATCGAATAAAAACTGTTATTAACTGGGAATAGATTATGGGTCGTTCTACGGAAAATCAACGTGCATTTAGGCCTAGGGAAACAAACTTTCTTATTTACCGTATTTAATTTACTTGATACTCATAGTTAACAAAATTGGTTGTTAGTATTTCTAAATAAAATACTCTGTATATTATGGCGGCATATTTAAAGTCTACGTGAAATTCAAAATTTTTTGATACCATACACTTTTGCATCTAAAATCATTTGTTATCGAGATATTAGCATTGAAAAAGTGACATTTAGACCTCCTTTTCATGATAGAAAAGTTTGAGTACAAAAAATTATCCAAATTCCTTAACATAGCATGCTTTAAGATAAGAATACTCGTTTTTTTTTACCGGGACACCCTGTATGGATTTTCTTAGAACAATAGATCCTCTTGCGCGATTTCAAATTATATCTCGGTCTCACACATATTAGTTTCAACAGTGTCCGAGACAGTGTGTAAATTAAATTAATTAGCTCTAGTGGCCTCCTAGAAGTCCGGATTTGATACCATTTACTTTCTTAAGAAATATGTGATTAAAATTACACAAATATACACAGGGTAGGTATTCTATTTAGGATATAGAAGTTAGTGCTAGACACCCTGTATATATATTTTAAAACAATAGATTCTTTTCCGCGATTTCAAATTATGTTTCGCATAGTGCCCGAGACAGTGTCTAAATTAATTAGCTCCAGTGGCCTCCTAGGAGTCCAGATTTGCCACCTCTCATTTTTTGTTCGAAATATGTGATTAAAATTAAACAAATATATACAGGGTGTTTTATTTAGAACGTAGAAGTTGGTGCAAGACACCCTGTATGTATTTTTTTTTAAACAATAGATGATTTTTCGCTGTTTCAAATTATGTCTCACATGTATTTGTTTCAACAGTGTTTGAGACAGTGTGTAAATTATGCTCCAGTGGCCTCCTAGGAGTCCAGATTTAACAACTTTTATTTTATTTTTTTAAATTATGTGAATAAAATTAAACAAATATATACAAGGTGTTCTATTTATATTATAGAAGTTGGTGCGAGACACCCTGTATGTATTTTTTTAAAACTATAGGTCCTTTGTCGCGATTTCAAATTATGTCTCATATATAATATATTTGTTTCAATAGTGTCCCAGACAGTGTCTAAATTAATTAGCTCCAGTGGCCTCCTAGGAGTCCAGATTTGACACCTGTTATTTTTTTTGAAATATGTGATTAAAATTAAACAATTATAGCCAATAGAATGCATACAGGCTGTTCTATTTAAAATATAGAGAAACCAATATACACTGTGGGCCAAATTAAGTTAGACCCTTGTTCAATGTTTAATAACTTTTTTATTTATCGACCGATATTGATAATTTTCGGATATGGCATTCCCGCAACAGTTCTTAACAAGATGGTGGGTTGGTGTCTTTGACCCCGCTGCAAAAATTAACGAATTAAGATAAATTTTTCAGAAATACGTAATATTGTTAAGACACATTTGGAAACGTTGCCGTATATCGAAGACGTCACGGGATGGGGCTTCGGCAGATACATCAAATTTTACCATGTTAGAAAGTTGCCCTAATTTTATTAAGACAAAAAAGTGGCCGCCGAACAGTCCATATCTGAGTCCTGTAGACTACACTATCTGGCGGGTATCAGAACACATGTGCAACTGCAAAACAGGAAATTTGGAATGTTGGGAAGAATTTCCACAACATATAATTAACAACTTTATAGGGCAAATTTAAGGATCATATGGGATTTGATAACAGGACAGGAGAAAGTGAAGATACAAATTTGTATCTCATATGGCTCAAAATATGTAAAGACTCTGGAACCGCATACAAACAACAAGCAGTACTACAACTTACTGCAACTTCCAATGTTATAATTGAGTTCGAAGACGGATTACTTATGGAGAGCGGATGGGAGGAAGATCTTGTTGTAGAAAACGTGGAAAAGATCATGAAACCATTCAAGAGATGCAGAGTGAATGGCAGGAAGTAGAAAAGGATAAATAACGTAGAAATGGAGCATCATGAAACTATACAGGATATTGACAATATAGAAAATATATTAATAGAGACTGAAGAAACGAAGTGTCAGGACTTAAGTTTGACTAATAAAAAATCGGCAGTTTTAGAAAAAAAATTATATATAGTGACTCTAAAATAAAAGAAAATGAACTTTAAAGTAAAACAACACCAAATTTGCCAGAAAGCCAGCTTCAAAGGAGAGAAGAAGCATTTGATCATAGAATTAAAATAACAGAAAATCAACACGCAAATGAAACAACGCTGAAGAAAAGAAAATGAACTTTAAAGTAAAACAACACTAAATTTGCCAGAAAGCCTGCTTCAAAGGAGAGAAGAAGCATTTGATAATAGTACTAAAATAACAGAAAATCGACACGCAAATGAAACAACGCCAAAGAAAAGAAAATGAACTTTAATGTAAAACAACACCAAATTTGCCAGAAAGCCAGCTTCAAAGAAGAGAAGAAGCATCAAATATTCTTCCAAGTGTATCCATACCTACTCCCTTCAAAACATCACTTTTCTGGCCAGAACCTTCCACTACTAAAAAAGCTAACGTTAAGAGAAAAGTGAAAGTTCCTTCTCCAAATGCCTGGAGAGAATTTTATATTAAAAAAGAAGATGAACTTTAGAAGAAAGCTATTGAAGCAAAAGAGAACCTAAAAAGGAAGCGGGGCAAAAATTCGATTTTGATTGAAGAAAGGAAGACAAGGACTAAAATTAGGAAAAAGTAGCAATGGAACTAAAAAAGCTTACATTGAAAATAAGGTATCTGAAAGAGAAGTAATACAGAAGGAGATGCCTGTACACCCTTGCAGTGCCCTTAGCAACTCTTTTCAATTATTCATTGTCAGCAGGTTCTTACCCAGATTTGTGGAAGTTCAGCTTTCTGAAACCTATATTCAAGACTGGGTCAAGAGAGGAGGTTGCAAATTACAGGGCAGTTTGTACACAGTCTGAACTACTTGACTATCTTATTACTAAAAAAAATTGTTGGGACTGTAGGCACCTTTTGAATCTGGAACAACATGGGTTTATGATGGGCAGGTCAACTTCAACTAATTTAATTTTGTATCAAAATTTTATTTTAAACCTAATGGAAAAAAGTCTCCAAATTGATTCAGTGTACCAAGACTTCTCTAAAGCATTCGACAGGGTTGGCCACCGACTGCTCATAGAGAAACTCAGATGTTTGGGAGCGAGAGGCCCACTTCTTGTTTGGGACTGTTAGGAGGACTCAAGCAGTAAAATATGGCGGTGTTATGTCTCGTGTCTTTGATGTTCCTTCTGGTGTACCCTAGAACCCTAGAGATCTCACTGTGGGCTAGTCCTTTTCATTCTATTTATATCTGATGTAGGCAGGGTTATTGCCCACAGTTCATTTTTATCATTTGCAGATGACCTTAAACTTTATCTTCCGGTCTCATATTTATAGGACGCACAACTGTTGCAAAGTGATAAGATAAGTGATATTAATTCTTTTAATGAATAGTGCGGCTCGAATAAAATGGACCTCAATATCGCTAAATGTTACAAAATAGCTTTTTGTAGGTTAACTGAACCGGTGAGAAATTAATAATGCACCAATAAAGGAAGTGGAAAGTGTTCGGTATTTGGGAGTGGAGTTTGACTTCAAGATGTCATTTAATGGCCATATTAGCAATATTGTGTCAAAGGCTGTCAGGTTTCTGGGCTTTATATGTAGGTCCACAACGGATATGTTTGTAAATACGTTACGGACACTGTACTGTGCTATGCCCGTGTACTCATCAGTTGTTTGGTCACCCCAGTATGCTGTTCATATTGCAGCCCTTGAAAGGGTCCTAAATAGATTTCTGAGAGTGGCTGCTTAAATATTGGGCTTGGTTCTTGATGAGTATACTTATGACGAGATGAGGGCTTCTTTGAATGTACTGGTTTTCAAATGGATCTTTGCTTTCTTTACAAATTCTTAAGAGAGTTAATTGATTGCTCTGACCTTTTGACTCGCATTTCATTAAGAGCAGGAGAAAGGAGGACGAGAGGTTCTGAGTGTGCCCTTCATAATACCAATTATGGTATGAATGAGTCAATCTCGGGGATGCTCAGGTTTGCAAACTCAAAATGTCGAAATATTGACCTTTTTGATTGCCCTTCTAGTGCCACCTTTAAAAAAAGACTGATACCTTTACTTGGCTAGGATAGTTTTTTAAATGAAAATATCAATGGTTTTTGGAATTCATAATAGGGGTTGAGTCGTATTTATAATTTTACTATGTTTGTTATACATAGATAGATTGTAAAGTTTTTTTTGTATTTGTAAATTGGCCTTGCCGTAAATAAATAAATAAATAAATAAAGATGCGCAAACTTCACTTTTTCTCTTACAGGTTTCAAGATAAATGGATTTATTATGATATTTCAACCTTTAACTTTAAAGAATCTCGGAAACCCTACTCGTCGATGCAGGAGGTGGCATTACGTCCCTGAAACGCTTTGGGATATGGAAAAGGCCGACAATTACCCAAGGCTATATATCGAAAATTCGATTTAAAGCAAAATGGAGATTGCTAATGGGGTTCTGTAAAGGCAAAGGCTGGTAGTCTTAAAATAATTGTGAATGTGCACAATATCGATATTGCGGCTACAGGAATAAATGTATCTCTAATTGGTGGACAAATTGCTTATTTATTTATTTGACTTTTCTTATTAATAATTTTCCATTAGTATATTCGAAAGATCCGTGAACATCACGATCCGATGTACTTATATTGAAATAATAGACGAAGCGATAAATAAATTTCACAAATTGCAATCATAGCAAAATAAGCATAAACGAAGAGCTAAGAAACATCAAAGACAACTTTAGCGTTGAACTTCTTGCACTATGAGAAGCCCTAGAACACAAATCCACAATTACAATTCGCACATATCTGGTACAGAAGAGGCCACCCCTCCAGGATCAAGGGGCCAAGTTGAACCTACTATAGCAGAATTAAGGGAAAGAAAAGTAAGGGCATCAAATCTTCTGATTTTCGATAGACCGCATACAAATAGAAAATGCTACGGTTTGTAAGTTGCTTAAAAAACTAAACAATAGTGTCTCATTAGATTGCATAAGAGTGCATAGAATAGGAAAATATACAGAAAACAAATGTCGCCCAATAAAAGTTATGTTCCCAAACAGACATACTCCGTTAGTTTTTTTAAAAGGAAAAGCAATAATTTCTACAATTTCTACATTTACTACCTCAAATCAGATAAAACAAAAATGGAGAGGGTGTTTCTTGGAACATTAATAAAGCAGTTTAATGAAGGTAAACAACAAGGTGAGAATGACATAAGAATACGATACTTAAATAATGTCCCCAAGATAACTAAAACCCAACAAGCTAGTCAAAATACCTCACAACTCATCCAACTCCAAAAAAACCACTAAGCATTACTCAATTTGCACAAAAAACAAATACACCAGTTCTACCCCTTCTCGATGTCCACTTCATATACAGTAATGTAAATGCAATAGGATCAAAAATAGCTGAACTTAAAATAGCTATCAACACAGAAAAACCAGACTATTTCATCCTAACCGAAACCTGGCTTAAAAACCACATAAGTGACTCACTCACAGCCATGACTGTGTATGAACTCTTCCGTGATGATCCAGAGACACATAAGGGTGGCGGTGTTTGTGCGTATTGTAAGCAGAACATTGCTGGAAATGGAGTACAGGCGTGAAAATACAAACTGGCTGATTGGGTAAAGATTAACAATTATATTGGGTTACAGAACTTTTAACTAGGAAACGCTGAAGATAAATATCAAGCAGTCATAAAATGTAGTGGGCAAATCAATCGCCACCTGCACACCTGAAAAATGTGTCAGAACAAGCTTTCAAAAGCCTTGGGTAAATTATGAAGGAAATTCCCAAAAAAATACGTAAGTTATGGGATGTATATAAAAGCGATAGTAGTAACCACAAGAATGCAATTTACCAGAGACAGAACAATAATCTAAAAACTTTAATAAAGAACGCACGCAAAAGATACGAAGTAAATTTGCTAGAACAGTCCGATAAGCAATTTTTTAAATATGTCAAAAGATCATTAAACTCAAACTATTATCCTGAAAAACCCTGCTATTCGGGAAATTGTGTCCGATCCTGAAGCGGTGGCAAATCTATTTGCAGATCAATTTGGTAAAATCTAGACTAAGGAGAACCTCACAAACCTTCCTTCACTCCCACTAGAAACTAAATCAAATCGGGAGCTGGGAATAGTTGTTTTCACACCAGAAAAGATAAAAGAAGCATTAACAGTCATGAAATCGGATGGTTCTAGCCCTGGCCCGGACTATATACCAATGGTATTCCTGCAAAAGTGTGAAGACTCACTGACAGCTGTTTTAGCAGAGGCTATGAACCAGCTTATTGAATCTGGAAACTTTCCAGAGATCTGGAAGAGTGCCCATGTCGTCCCCATTTTTAAAAAAGGAACCAAACACAATGCCATTAAGCCTTACATGTAGCCCCTGTAAGTTGATGGACCAGATTATTGTCAAGGAAATTACATCATTCCTTCTAGAAAATTAAAGTATACCACCAAGTCCACACGGATTTCTTTCCACGAATTTAATAACATGCTTAAACCGATGGACAAAAAGTTTTGATGAGAACCAACCCGTGGACATACTTTACCTAGATTATGAAAAGGCCTTCGATAAGATACCACACACCAGACTCTTATCTGAAGCACCTTGGCATACGGGGAAGATTACTCACTTGGATCGAAAACTTTCTGGGAGCACGAACCTGCAAGGTAAGAGTTGAAAATCAAATGTCCAAACCATACGATGTTCTTAGTGGAGTACCTCAGGGTTCCGTCTTGGGCCCACTTCTCTTTCTGGTCTACATTGCAGATCAAGTCTGACCTGGATCTTTTTGCTGATGACACTAAGATCTTCGGAAATACTCTCACTAGCAGTCACACACTGACCTAATCTCATTGGCAGCTTGGACACAAGCCTGGTAACTAGAGCTCTATGAAGTTAAGTGGACTTGTCCTCATATAGGAGAAAATAACCCTCAGCACAATTACTATCTTAAAACTAGACCACTAAAACATGTGGAAGAACAGCAGGATTTGGGAGTAACATTGAGTTCCGATCTCAAATGGGAAACACGCATAGCAAAAATCAAACTCAATTCTGTTCCTCATTGGAAAAGCCTTTGAAAGCAAATCAGTGGAATGTATAACAAAGCTGTACAAGTCCCATGTGAGACCAATCTTTGAATATGGGCATAACGTGTGGAGTCCCTATTTTGCAAAGGATATAGAACTTCTCGAAAGAGTCCAGAGACGGGCCATAAAAATTCCACTAGAAACTAAGCACTTGCCCTATGAGGAACGGCTGCAGATATTCCATCTTCCAATATTGAGAGAAAAAAGACTAAGAGGGGACCTTATAGAGACTTTTAAAACCTTAAATGGCTACTATGCACTGACATCTACCAAGTCAGTGAAAATGCATAGCCTTAAATTGTCGAAAGAGCGGTGTGCTAAACTTCCCAGAAAAAACTTTATCTCTAATCGAGTGGTGTATCCGTGGAACTCGTTGAGAGAAGAAACTGTCACCACTTCCTCCATAAATGTTTTCGAAAATTATTAATACCACTTTGGTTCACTTTCTGTGAATGTGATGTGCATATATCTGTAACTGTACCTTTGGAACACTAATTTGTATCCTGCTCAGGGAACTGTGATACTAGCATATAAGTGTAAAACTGTGATATCGATAAATGTCTGTGATGCGTAGAGCAATATGAATGCGTGACTGTAAATGATCAAACAAATAATTTTTCTGTTGAAAAACCAAAATTACAAATTTTAAACTCGTGCATATGCAGCAGCAGTTTCATCGGTGTAAACCGTTTACTGCTGGACAATAATAACACTAATAATAATAATAATAATAATAATAATAATAATAATAATAATAATAAATTTAACATTTTCGGAGAAGAGCTCGCGCTAATAAAATGATTCTAGCGATCGCACGGCAGTACTCAGTGCAATTTTTAAATAATTGTCGGGCACTGGCAGTACTAAAACTGAATTAATAACGGCATTTTAAACGTACGTCATGTATACCAAGCATGCTCTAAGTATGTCAAATCAACGCATGATTAATGTACTATGAATTAACGTTATAGGGGGTGCTGCATATTTTAATGGAACGATCTCAGGAGGGACAATATAACAATATTAAATTAAGAGTTGGTTGTATTTTAGAGGTGTTTTTATTAGCAAATGCTTCGTTTCGGAGATACTGATTTTTTGCAAATATTTTCAAAAAAAATATATTAAATTGTAATCAGTGATTGTTATTGATAATTAAAAAGTGCTTTTTGTACGTATGTATTTTCTTATAGATTTTACATGAATCTCAAAACGAAAGAGTTAAACTATATTTTTAATTCTGAAGAGAAAGACCAACCAGACTATTGAACTAGAGTAAGCATACAGGCACAGATTATCCTACGTATACGTATCTTTGGAGTCATCTCGTAAAATTTTGCTCATCTTATAGAGGAGGTTATTTAAATACAAAACAAACCTTCAGAAGTGATTCATTGGCTAATGTTAAATACAAAAAGCTCCTATAAACATAGGCCCTAAACGGCTTCGTTTGCAATACTTATACAGAGAAATTTAAAAATAAATAAATAAAGCTTATTGAGTTATTTGATCTGATTTTAGTACAACTAAATATGACAAAAGTGGCTTTTCCCGAGATTGGAAAGCTTTTTTATTTTTGCCTGTGACATTTCGAATATTTTCAAAACTTGTTAAAATTTTCTGAAAATCAAAAATTAAATATTTGAACATTATTAATAACTGGTTGCCTAAATATCGTCCTCATCAATTAAATATCGTTTTTGAAATTCTATCGAAAGTCGGGAGTGATTTTTGACAATACATTTATTTCTAATGCAATTGAATTTTTTCCGACTGATTTATTCTAGAAAAATATATTATTTTGCTGATTTAAACAAAATTTAACAAAAAGGTGTAATATAAAGATGCAGATATTTATGCTTCATCATGCCAATATACATTACGTTAAAAACCCTGTATAATATTTCTTGCTTAATTTTTTAAAATTTCAATTAATATCCAGTCGTTTTTCCGCAAATCTGTCAGTTTCAAGGGGAAAATCGAAAGGGCAGTGTGAAACTAATAAAATATTTGAAAAAAAGGATGGTTGAACCTCCTCTAGCTTCGCCACAGGTGGAACAACAAACAGATTTTCCACTAATAAGTGCGTATAATTAGTTCTTTATTAATCTATAAAATTTGAAAACGTGGCACCGATTACTTTTAATTTTTTTAATTCTAAAATTTCCATAATAATGCAGTTTAATCGAATATTATTTTTGATTATTCACTTCAAGATCTCTTCTCAATAAAATTGCAGCACCCCTCCCCCCAAAAAAAAAATATCTAAAGACACTAATTGAGCAACGCACCTTTAACGAAAAATAGAGGGTATTAATCCAAAAAAAAAGGGAACAAAAAGTCACTGTGATCACGAATCACAACATCACCATATCACAGACTAAAACGCATTTAACGGTGAACCGCCTGTAATACTCCATAGTACCAACACGTAAAATCACGTGCGTTTCAGTCACTATTGGGTATCGAAATTTAATCGAGAAAAATATCCAGTTCGAAGGACCAAAAATGAAAGTCCGCGACCGCACGATAAAAGAACGCACCGAACTGAAAAAAAAAACGGTTCGTATAATTCGTCAAGAGCGCGTTCGTTCACCTCTCGAATATTGCGGGTTTTGATCGTATAGGCAGGCAAGCCGGGGCCTAAAGCGGGGTTCACAACGTAACAGTATGGCAACGGAGTCTTGCGGATAACTGATCCGTCTTGTGAACAACCACCATCGCTAGACAGCTGAAGTAGAAAGTGGGCATCGGGCGCATGTCCGCGAAGATTTTTCGTCGTGTTTGGAGAGGCACATTTTCGGATTTTCGACGTGTCTTCGACGAAATCTCGGGAAAATTTCGGGACAAAATTGACGAAAATTATTAACAGCACGATTTACGTTTGTATTAGAATTTTTTGGGCGAATTGTATAAAATTTTAACATTTTCCATGTAAACGAGAAGGTAAATTTTGACAACTTCTACAGCAACTTTGAAAGTTGGAAGTTGTAAAGCTGCTGCTCAAGAAACAATTGAGCATCACGAGTGACTTTTTTAAATGAACACCCCAACACTAATATTAACCTAAACTAAACCGGTATATTATTTTGTTTATTCTATATATATTCTCTTTTAAAAAATATTTAAGTTGCCTATATTCATTTCAATTATTGTTGGATTATTGCCTATTGAGATATCAAAATATTGCGAATTTATTATAAATTAATCACAATATCCATTGAAATAATCGGCAATTTTCATAACAAAAACAAATTAACATTAACGTCATTTGAGTTATATTTTATATGATAAATATTGATATGCCTGAAGGGAATATAGGTATTTTATATAATTTTGAATAGGTGATTTTAAAGGCTATTCAATAAACACTCAGTCCATTAAAAAGCTATACAGTAAGTCAAAAAATGCGTCTCGGATTCTCAATTATTTTTTTAAGTAGGGATAAATCCCTACAAGTATCGCTTGAAAACTTTTTCTATTTTGAATGCCAACATCGCTAGAAATGGTCAGAATTCGAGGTAACGCCCTGTACATTTACAGGCTACATATAAAAATCTGGCAACGTCGATACATGACTTACACTTTTATTTTTTGACACATGGTTCCTGGACTTCCGGATTCTTCTTTCCGGTTCACGCGTTTGGTTATGTCTGCAAATGCGTATTTCATGGCCGAGGTATATATAATTATCCTTATCCACCAGCTTAATTTCGTCCGTACCAATGTTTATATTGCCACTGGGAACAGGGTTTGTCATACATTTTGTTTTTAACATGTTGATATTCAGGCTAACTCTCGCGCACCGGCACACCTCCTGTAGATCCCGTAGCATCAGGCTTATGTCTCCGAGGCTATCCGAAGTCAATACTATATCATCCGCGTAGATAAGTTAGGTTTTTCCCATCGATGTTTAAGCCTCTTTCGTCCCAATCGATTTTCTTGAATGCGCTTTCCATAACTGTGATGAACAACTTGGAGGACAACGTATCGCCTTGCCTTACACCTCGGCCAATGGGTACGCGGTTGGTATTTTCATGTAGCTTTAATGTCATTGTTGCATTTTTGTAGATGTTATGGATAAGTTTAGTGTATTGGTAATCAATTCTGCATTCCTGGAGTGTCTCCAATTCAACGGTGTCGAAAGCATTGTGAAAGTCGACAAAATCCAGGGCCAGAGGCCTATTATATTCGATTGTTTTCTCAACCAATGTTTTAAATGCTCTGTAAATGGTCGTTAGTGCCAAAGCAGTGAAAAAAGTCGAGCTTGTTCTCTAGTCTGGTGGATATAATTCTGGTGAAGAGTTTGTAGAGGTGACTCAGAAGGCTTATTGGTCTGTAGTTTTCCAATTCTGCAATATCTCATTTTTTCTGTAATAGGCTCATGATGGAATTGTGCCATTTTTCTGGAATTGTGCTATTAAAGAGACATAGATTGAAGAGAGCTTTTAGTTTTTCGAATAAGCGTTGACCGCCTATTTTGACTGCGTCAGAGAGTGCATTATCTTCACCTGGTGCTTTGTTGTTTTTGGTTTTTTCAGAGCGAGTTTTATTTCCTCTGTTGTAATATCCGGTAATTCCTCTGAACCCTGATTGACAATGCCTCTTTCAGATGTCAGAAGTTCTGGCGTATAGTCCATCTTTCCTTCACCAGGGTGACGACTTTTATATAGTAGTTGGTAAAATTCCTCCACAATATTCAGTATTTCTTTTCTGTTTGTCGTAATTGTTCCTTCTCTGTTCCTCATTTTGCATATTTCTCTTTTTCCGCTTGTAAGTTTCCTGCGAAGTAGTTGCATACTTTTATTATTCTCTATAGTGTGCGCGATCTCTTTTCTCTCGTATCCTCTGACATCCCTCCTTATCGCTCTATTTCCCTCAGCTCTTCACCCGTGGTTTCCGCTTCACTTCTTCGCCTCCTTCTCTCTTGCATCAGTTATCTTGTCCTGTCGGTGATTCTTGCTTCCCTTCTTGATCTTGGGCAGTATTTTCTTTGACCCTCTGATAGGGCCGCAACTATAGCATCGTTTAAAATATCCACACTTTCCTCCGCATCCGGCGCTTCTAGCAGATCGTCGATGCATCGCTGGAATTCAGATATGTCTGGTGGGGGCTGCCACAGTTGGCTGCTTGATTTATTGGCCCTTTTATGGCGTTCTCTTTTTAGGTTATCGATGATCACTCTCAGTTGAGAATTTATTCAACACTGATACTTCTTCTTGACTGTCTTTTATCAGTTATTGTGTAGTCAATTTCATTTCGGGCTCTCGCAAGTCCATCTTCGATTGAGCTTTTTACCAAAAGAGCTATTCATACGGAATAAGTTGTTTTGAAGCAGGAATCCCAGCATCGTCTTGCCACGATCATTTCTGTCCTCCGAACCGAAGCAACCAAGCGAAGTTTCTGATTCATCAGATTTCAACACAGAAGTGTAAAGTGGGTCCTGTGGTTTTCCCAAGCTCGGCTTATGTCCTCATAAAGTTCCTCGGAGAGCAAAGACCTAACATTCTATGTCACCATTTGCAGTGTCCAATATTTGGATGTCGCTCTCTGTGATGCCAGTTTTTGTCCCCCCTAGAATCCCTATCAGTACGAGATTCTGAGTAGTTATCTCTGCTCGCCTGGGGTACTAAAATTTTATCAATTGGCATTCTTGCATAGGGGGTATTTAGTCACAAAACACCATGCTGCTGGCTAGGGGTTCTTCTTGATGTGCCGTCTCCTCTGAGAAGGTTGGCAACCATCACAGCAATTCTTAGCTTGTTCAACCAGGAAATTCGTCTTGTTCCTATGCTTCTCCGCCTCTGAATCTTTCCCTGTATGATAACCTGCAGCAGTCCATATCGATCACCCCTCATGACGTGACCTAAGTATTGAAGTTTTCTAATTTTGATAGTGTTTAGGACTTCTTTCTATTTTCTCATTCTTCTCAGCACTTCGTCGTTTGTAATTCTTATCCTCAACATTCTTCTGTATGCCCATAACTCAAAAGCCTCCAATCTATCAGTAATATTTTTCTTTAGCGTCCATGCCTCCATTCCATATAACAGAACCGAGAACACGTAACACCTCAAAAGTCTGGTCTTCAAGCCAATAGTCAGATCTCTACTGCACAAAACATTTTTCATCTTGCTGACTGCGCTTCTTGCTTGTCCGATCTTTGATTTGATTTCTTCGGTGTAATCATTGTCTTGGTTAATTATTGCTCCTAAGTATTTGTATTTTTTTACTTTTTTATTTGTTCACCATGAATCATTAGGCTTTTTTGGCGCTGTTGTGATTTTGTGATCACCATAAATTGAGTCTTTTTGGTATTTATAGTTAGACCTCTCTCCTCACTGAGTTCCACAACACGATCTAGCAGTTGTTGCAGATCCTCAAGACATTCCGCTATAAGTACCGTGTTATAAATGGAGTTATACAAATCCACCAACACTTCAATTTGATCCTCCTTGATGAGTTTGATTATTTCCACTGGTATTCCATCAGGTCCAGGTGTTTTATTGTCTTTTGTTAATTTAATTGCATGTAAAACTTCTTCTTTGGTAATATCTGGACCGCTGTCCTTGGTCGCATCGTTTGTGTGGGGTTTTTGTCTTTGGTCTTCAAAAAGTTCCTGGATGTACTCATTCCATCTTTCAAGTTTTTCTTTGGCGCCTAATATGATTTTTCCGTTTTTATCTAGTAGCAGACTTCCTCTGTTTATTCTGTTTGTGCCAGTTAACTCCATTACTTTCTAAAAGTATTGTTTTTAGCATTAATTGTTCTCATTACATTTCTCCTCATACCATTTTTCTTTGGCCTCTCGTATTTTTCTTCTTATTTCTCTGTGAGTATTATTGTAAGCTTGATTGTCTATGTTCTTATATGTTCTTCGTTTTTCCATCAGTTGCAATATCTCATCCGTCATTCATTGTTTCTTCTTGTTGTTCTGACCATTCCCTAGTGTGTTTTTACTTGTATTTATAAGGATTTTCTTTATTATTTCCCATTTTTTTTTCACTATCTTCAGTGGCATTCACTTTTATTTTCTTAAGCTCGTCATTAATTTTCTCTTTAGTTCTCTCTCTGATTGTTGGATTTTTTTAGCTGCGATACCTATATTTCTTCCTTGTTATTTTTATTTAGCAGTTTTTTTTAGTTTGACATGGAATCTAGCTACCACAGCGTTATAATCCGACCTTATGTCGGCGCCTGGATATGTTTTGGTTGACTTGATTGAATTGCGGTATCGCTTGTTGATCAGGAGGAAATCTATTTGGTTTCTGACTACATTATTTGGATTATCCGCTGGTGATTTCCACGTATACAATCTTCTGGGTGGGAGTTTAAAATAGGTATTCGTAATTATGAAGTCTTTCTCTTGACAAAATTGGGCCAGTCTGTCTCCTCTACCATTCCGTGTTCCCAATCCAAAATTTCCCACGAAGTCTCCTTCGCTTCCTTGTCCTATCTTCGCATTGAAGTAGCCCATCACAATTTTAATGTCTCTAGGTTAGGTGGTAGACGGGTCGGTGAGTTGTAAAAACTGTAACCCTTCGTAAATGTTTAGATCATAGAAAATCTACATGAAATATTGAAATAGGCTTTCCGAATTTGAAATCCGTCATTTCGTGATCGAGTTACAGCATTTTAATTTTGAATTTACCAAAATTCGATACTTGTATCGTAAGGCCAAAGAGCTTAAATCCAAAAAGTGACAAAAACATATAGAGATACTGATATTACCTTAGCAACCAACCGTATTGTAACGAATAAGAATATTGATATTTTCCAGTGACGTGCGTAAAATTAACTTCAGGAATATTTTTTCTAGAAAGACATAATATGGCACTGTTTTTACTTGGTTGGATCACTTTTGCTTAATTATTCGCTTAGACATTTATGAGAGAAAAAATTTAAAGGGCTTTGATAGAAACTCAATTTGGTTAACTATAACAAGAATTTATTGGGACATTCCTTAAGTTTTCATTATTACGTGGGCTTAAGTACTTTCCTTCTGAAAATACAATCCAAAATTTAAAAAGATTTTCTACCTTATTCCTCAGGCAGTTTTTGAGGTATTGATCCAAAATTCTTTACATACACACACACTTATGTTTTGTTTGCGCTACTGATCATGCCTGTAAGCGTTTAAGTAAATTTATCGGGAGGAGGTCTTTTTCCAAATAAATTCCCCTTTTTGGAGTTGCAAGTGTATGTTTGCGCATATAATTTTTTAATTCTCCTTTTAGTCAAGCTTTTCGGGTATGCACCCAAACTTGCAAATAATGCATATATTATGTGTACTGAATATTTCCAAACTTGTCAAAAAAATTTAAATTTTGACGCATTTAGGCCCGATATATCCATTTCCTGGTAACTTTACCAAGAAGATAGATGATTGTCTGTCATAGAATCCAACAACAATGACGTCCTTGGTATTTTATGTCCTCGGCAAAGTTACCAAGAGATGGATATATCGGCCCTTAAGCAAATTGAACGTTTATTAAATCAAAGTCAGTGGCGTGTAGTAAACCCCTTCGCTGCTATTGACGCCTTTTGGCTAAGTTCTCCAATCAAAAAAAAAAACGAAGAACCGAACACAAGAAGTATGTCGTGTGCTTAATAAACAAAACGAGCTTTATGTGTCGCAAGTGTGACGTTCCATTGTGCGTTGTTCGTTGTTTTGAAAAATTTTATACCATAAAATAATTTTAGATTTTTATATATTCTTTGTTGCTTTCAGTTTATATATATATTTTTATTTTCATAGAACACAATACATAAATGCATACGTTTTTCATCTTTGAGTTTTTATAATAACCGTTTATTATTATTATTATTATTATTATTATTATTATTATTATTATACCTATTTATATATTTTTTAATTTTTATAAATATATTATAAAATTGTTTTCTGATTATACCAACAACTTACTATATTTTTTCGTCAAAAATTTATGCACTTTTCATTATTTAAATTTTTTTGTTTTGCCATTATTATTAAAATTCTTTATATTATTTTAAAAATTTTGTTGTTTGCTCTATGACAGCTAGAATTACATATGATTATTCCACTTTTTTATTTTTTATATTTTATTTACTTTCTCTGCCCTGATGACCCCCTAAAGGTTCTTACGGTCATAAATAGTCTTAGCTACAGTTCTGCCTTGGATAGATATACAGGGTTAGTAAAAAGAACAGGAACGCCTAAATATCTTCAAAATTGTTAAAGCTACATTTACAAAATTCGGTACCTGGGGGTTTACGGGCGTGCGGAATTGAACCATGATATCGGCACTGTTGCCAGATTTCCCATTTTGTGCTACACGAAGTCATTTTGTTATCTTAAATGAAACGCTCCACTTATTTTTATCGCAATAAATTGGACGCATCAAATTTAGTACAGCCCCAAATTTTCAAAATTTTAACTTTTCTAATTACTGAGATGTGACAACATCGCATTTTTAGTAAAAAGTACGGGAACGCTTAAATATCTTCAAAATCGCTCAAGCTGCATTTACAAAACTCGGTACCGACCTGGGAGTTTCCGGGCATGCAGAATTGAACCATGATATCGGCACTGTTGCCAGATTTCCCAGTTTTGCGCTACACGGAGTCATTTTGTTATCTTAAATGGAACGCCCCATTTGTTTTTATTGCAATAAATTGGGCGTATCAAATTTAGTAAAACACCAAATTTTCAAAATTGTATCTCTTTTAATTGCTGAGATGTAACAACAACGCATTTTTAGTAAAAAGTACGGGAACGCATAAATATCTTCAAAATCGCCGAAGCTGCATTTACAAAATTCGGTACCGGGGGGTTTCCGGGCATGCGGAATTGAACCATGATATTGACACTGTTGCCAGATTTCCCAGTTTTGCGGTACACGTAGTCATTTTGTTACCTTAAATGGAAGGCACCTTTTGTTTTTATTGCAACAAATTGGGTGCGCCCAATTTAGTAGGATTCCAAATTTTCAAAATTTTATCTATTAGGTGCTGAGATATGACAACATCGCAATTTTGACTAAGTGTACCATAAAACTGGGAAATGTCGCAACAGTGTCAATATCATGGTTCAATTCTGCATGCCTGGAAACCCCCAGGTACCGAATTTTGTAAATGCAGCTTAAGCGATTTTGAAGATATTTA
>MU184579.1:128296-140018 GCA_016904865.1 Pissodes strobi | reverse complement strand
ATCTATATACTTGAAATAAAACTACATGATTTAATTTAAAAATATTTGTTTTATTTTTGTTGTATATTATAATGGTTTAATGTTATCTTTGTAAATGTAGCAAACAACTAAAAATACATCTTTACGTTTAATTGTTTATCTAAAACCCAATTAAAATCCTAAAGATTTTTTAATACGGTAGAAGTGTGAAGAGATGCATAATGTCTAGATATTTTTTTCCTTTAATATTCTTTTTTAATTCCATAATATCTTTTTGTAAATTTGTAAACATTATTAAACATTTTCGTCTATCTTCATGTGTTTGCTCATGTATCAATTTCTTGACTTCTTCGGTTAAATCACTACTTCTTTGTTCTTGTGCAATCTTCCTCATTGTAATCATTACGTCTTTATTTATTAGATTTGCAAATAATTGGCGTAATTCATGTATTTTGAGATCTACATATTGCTTATTGGTTGCATCCTTAACACTTCTTGGATCGGATACCTTAGTTAAGCGTTTCCCCTGAATATCGTAGTCGCCACTGGTAGTAAGTTTGAAACCAGTGCCTGGCAGCCCACGAGCACATCCATCATTTGCTCTGGTTCGCTGACGACCAAATATGTCAATTGTGTTGTTGTTAACAGGCGCCATTTTAAACTTATACTAAGTTATTTTTTCTAGAGCTGATGTACTTATATTAACGAATTAGTTTTGGTTCCCATATAAAAATAAACAAATTATAATTAGTAGTTAGTTCTTGTTAAAAATGGGGCGTGTTAACAACACTATAGATAAATTTGGTCGTCAGAGAGTACATGGCAAATATTGGATTTTACGTGGTGCACAAGGAATCGGATTCAAGTTAACTTTTGATGGCCACTATGATATTGGGGGAAAACGTCTATCAAATGTTGCAAAACCGGTAGTAGATAACGATGTTACTACCCAAGAGTATGTTCTTGAGGAAATACAGTTACTTCGCCAAGAAATGAAAGATGTATTAAACGAATTACAAAATCATATTAATGAAAGATTGAAGAGCCTAGATAGAAAAATGGACGGTGTTGAAAACACATATATAATCAATGATCTAGAGAATCTTAAAAAAATACGTAATTTAGAGGGATGGATGGAAAATAATGAAAAAAAGTTAATAAATATTGATGTAAGAGCTAATAGCTTTATTTCTTCGTCGAAATGGGGAGTGCCAATAACACAATAGATAAGTTTGGTCGTCAGAAGGTAGTTCATGGTGACGGAGTTCAAATTTTGCATGGTGGTGCGCCAGGAATAGGATTTAAGCTAACATCCGATAATCAATTAAATATTGTGGGAAAGCGTTTAATTGGTGTTGCAAAACCGGAAACCAGTGATGATGCTACTACCAAAATATATGTATGTGAGGAAATCCATAAATTGCACATAGAGTTAACAGAAACAGTCAACAAAATATCCGAAGTTTGCAATAAAAATTTGATAAGTGTTGATGGCAGAATGGACACATTTGAAAATAAAAGAAAATACTATGATGCACGAAAAGAAAATATTGTTGGGGAAATAACTAATTTGGAAAAGAGAATGAAAAAAAAACTTGAAAATATTGTTGATAATTGAGAAGAAGGTCAATAATATGATTGCAGCTAGGAAAATAAGAATATGACAACAGTTACACGGGGCAAATGGGGCTATCATTGTTTTTCTAGTGTATTAGACCATAAACACCAACTTTTTCACTCGAAATCGATTATATTTATACACAAGTAGAAACCTGTCACCAAAATAGTTTTCCAGAATTATTGGATACAAGTTTTGTACTAATAGATATATATTAAATGAAAAACAAAAATATTACAAAAAAAGTTTTTTATTTATAACCCCTATACTTTGCACATGTTTAAAAATAATATATATTTAAACAATATCTGACTTATAAGAATGTTGAAAATAATGTTTTGTTTGGTCTTAAAAAGTTGCAAAAATGTGGTAAATAATGTGTTTTCTCGCCCATTTTTGATGCTGCCACTGGATCTTCGCGTAGAACATATTTCTCTCGAGGTGTGGTGTAAGCTTGGGTTCCATCAAACTGATGTAACTTATGCATCTTCATAAAGACAGTATTTCTCAACGAGGTCCTTGGGAATTTGTGGGATTTCAATTACCAATAGCTTCAAATCCTCCTCAAGCATTTGACTGCAAAATGTGTGCAGATCAATGTAACCATAAACAAACTTCTCACACACGTGGGCACCAATACAAAAATTTAATGCGTCCTTCAGGTACTTGGCATATTTTTCATCGTTCGCATCGGCAACACATATATTCTCAAATACGTGATAATATCTTCACGCATATTTCTTAGCAGTACTGCTAAACTTTTAATGTATGAAACTTGACTTTCATTATTTATAAAATTGGTCATCTTGCCCTGTGTGAAAAACAAAACAACGTGTCAGCATTCTGATAATGTATTATAATAAAATGTAATCAAACTTTTAAAACTATTACAGTTCGAAGATATTGTAATTATTCCAGATTATCAAACCTCACAAGAGAACGTGTTTTGGCACCGGAGTATGCGGGTTCACTTTGTCATAAATAAGTTAATTTATGTTTTTCGTTAGAGTTATTGATAATTTCAGCAACTTCTTTGGTAATAATTTCAGCACCCCTTTTCGGTAAATAAGAACTAAAAACACAGCCATTTTCTTTATCAAATAATGTGGCAATAACACTTTTCCCGAAACGACCATTTGTTAATTCTAGTTTCTTTATAATATATCGTTTTCCAATATCTAGAGAGGAAAAAGGTATGCGTTCTATTTGTTCCACTGATTTGTTAAAACTCTCATTAATTTCGATAATTGTTCCTTGTGAAAGAGACATTATTGTTTGAAATAAGTAGTAGTACCTTTAATAAATACACCACACAGATAATACAATATGCGACTATCAGAATACTGAACACACTGCTTCACTAATCAGAAAGATTATGACTGTTTTCAACATTATGGCATCTTATATAGCGCCCAGAACATATTTCTCAAGGTTATGTTACGTCATACCGAAATATGTAACCAATATTCAGTCTCAAGAGCTTTAAAGGTCGTGGGGCCCTATCTTAATATATCCACAAGGACACTCAAGGTCGATGTCGCTAGAAATTATCTCAAGGGCGCACAAAGTCAAGTTGCATGTCCTTAACTGACTTTCAATCTTCGTGAACAATAACCCTCTGCAAACAGTCCCAAGAGCGTTCACTTGGGGCAATGTCAAGGTCATATGCGCGACCTTCAACAAAAAACTCAAGGGCATTCAAGATCAAATGTCAAGGGCATTCAAGGTCAAATTAGCTCAATGTCATTCAAGGTTGGCTGTCGCTTCAAATTACCTAAAGGGCACACAAAGTTAAAAGGGTGTTCTAGGTCATACACACTTGGAGCAATCCCAAGATCATACGCGCAACCTCCAACAAAACATTCAAAGTCATTCAAGGTCAAATGGCAAGGACATTCACGGGCAAATTAGCTCAGTCATTCACGGTTTAATACAACACAAAACAGCCCCAAGGACGTTCAAAGTCGTACACGCTTGGAGCAATCCCAAAGTCATATGCTCGACTTTCAACAAAAAACTCATGGGCATTCAAGGTTAAATATCAAGGGCATTCAAGGTCAAATTAGCTCAATGTCATTCAAGGTTGAATACACCCGAGGCCAAGTGGGCGGGGTCTATCCCAGTGGCAGCGGCGGGGGGGTGCGGGGGCAAAAAAGTGGAGGGGGGAGAATTGAGTCCGTCTATAGCTCTCTACTGATAATATTAGGTATTACTTAATACAAATAAGAGATATTACATCAGTATAAGTTAACAAAATTTGTACTGACCTTTTACACCGATATTTAAGGTGAGTTTAGTCCATGTTCAAGCACACCATTCATTGAATCTGATAATCAACTTTAATTTGACATAATAACATACGATTGCTAAGAAAATGAGTAATACCATAATGTGATATGAAAGGTAAACTACAGTTCGCGACTTGGCAACACGGAGGGGCAAAGCGCGTCTAAATAGGAAAATATTTAAGTTTATTGCATTATTGGACACTTTTAATACCGGAGTAGGCATCTGTTGCGTAGCGATATAGATCTGTGATATTATATAAAATCGATTATTTGTGTTCTCTAATGCTAATATTTAAGTTTCGACCAGTTTGTTCTACGTCTACAGCTTCACAGTTCACAAAATTTATTTTGTAAACACCAGATTTAGATTGTTTGTCAATTTTGTATTTATTGTTTATTAGTCTTCTCCCTAGATTATTCTTATTAACCTGAATTGTTTTACAGCCAAATGTATTTATTTATTTTTTAATTTGAAATAAATTTGGCTGTAAAACTATTCAGGTTAATAAGAATAATCTAAGTAGAAGACTAATAAACAATAAAGACAAAATTGACAAACAATCTTAACCTGATGTTTGCAAAATAAATTGGGTAAACTGTGAAGCTGTATACGTAGGACAAACTGGTCGAAACTTAAATATTAGGATTAAAGAACACAAAAAATCGATTTTACGTAATATTAAAAATTCTGGCACAGCAAAACATTGTATAGAAAATAACCATTTTATAGATACGAATAATGTCAAACTTTTACATACGGAAACAAAAAGCAAAAGGCTGAACCTTTTGGAGTACCTAGAAATCCAAAAGTCACAAAACACAGATGTTTTAAATACGAACGACCAACTGACCTGCTCTTTAAAAACCTGCATAATTGCATAATTGACAGTGCAATAAAAACAAAATACCGTCAGGCGGTTTAGTAGGGTATAACAATATTAGATTTTAGTAAGCATTAAAAATACTCTGCTGGAGATTTTGCGTTCACGTTGTTAGTTTCACAGAAAGAAAGCTACATCTTAATTGGTGTGAACATCAGAGGCACAAAGTTTTTTTTTGCGTGTACGGCGTAATTTTTAAATAAATAAAAGTTTGTAGTAAATTTAGGTGAAGTGGTACCTGAGGGTATCTGGAAGGTAAGTTGAGCTTTTCCTTTAATTAAATTGGTGCCCTTAGTTTTTCTAGCTTGCACACAGTGATAAGCATTTTATTTCTTATAAAAGCCTTATAAGAAATCAATTTTGATTATTACAAATGTAGGAACGTATGTAATTTGCGTTTCTTTACGTTTTCTTTTAAAAAATGGACAAGAAGAGAAGACGGAAAATACACAATATTTTCTGGAGAGTCGAAAATACACATTGGGAATGTTGACAAGAAGAAAGGTAGTTAAAACTGTTGTTAAAACTGAAATGAAAATTTCAAACGCTGCAGTTCAATTTGCTGTTAGTAAATCGGCTTTACATAGACATTTGAAAAAATGCCAAATATTAAGCAAACATGAAAGATTTAGGTTTTCAAAGGCTACATGGTTTTAAGCAGATTTTTAATGACGATGCAGAGCAATTATTGTTTACTGGCGGAACAAGAAAGAGTGAATATAAGCAGGGTTTTTGTTTAATTTTCCCTGCACACCCCTAATTTAATACTTCACTTCCTAGTAAAACAATAATACATATACTAATGCGATTGGTTACGGGAAACAGTTTTGAACGGTTGAAGGGTATCTCCATGGAAAGCTTGACACCTAGCGCAGCATCACCTACCTTGAGTATCCGTCCCCGTAGTATGTTGCATCCGCGGGCCGCAAGTACTGATCGAACAGCACAGGACAGAACCGCGAAAATCAATATTATACACGTAGGTATATGCTTAAGCAGGGCCGGTTCTAAGCATATTTTTTTTGAGAGGGGGGGGGGGGGGGCAGTGGCATGGCGAAGTTGAAATGCCGAATGGTCGGTAGTATTCTTAACCTACACAATGTAGTACACGTTATTTGAAAAATAATTATTTTAAAATCATAAATTCAAACAACAAATACATAAACATAACAATAGATATTCGTAAACATATTTAGCAAATTATGATTTAAGCGACTGTAATTCTTTAAAGAAGTCCGCCATGAAATTAACTTTTCTAATGACATATTTTCTGATGTATCCTTTTCTGAGGGCAACATTAACAATGAATCTAGTCATGAATCGCTCATTCTTGTCCTCAGAGCTTATAAAACTTCTTTCGTTGAAAGCCACACTAACTGGAATTGTTTGAATTAAAGTACAGAGTACAGAGTTTATAGCATAATAGTAAAAAGCTTTTTACTTTGTAAGCCTTCTCAAAAACTGCATTTAAAGTTGAAAATTCTTCTCACTGATCGATAAATATTTACAATAAGGGCTTCTAGATATCTATGTGATATTCTGCTGAAAATAAATTTATTGCCGTTTCCAACGAATTCTTACGCCGCTTCTATAAGTTTAAAGCTACAGTTTTGGCGGCTTAGAGGGAGTGTGAAAATATTGTAAAGTGGCTGTACGATTTCTATTTTTGCATTGTGTTAATAAGACTATCCAGAACCACTTTGAATGTGAGCTATACAATTAATTGAGTGTAAAGGACCCTTCTAAATATCTATTTAGTTTTTAGAGCTGTTTTCCTTCTATGAATTTCTTCAAAGTCTGCCTCACCATCAACTCAAAATGCAAGAGTAGTAGGTACTTTCAATAAGCGTCTCCATGCCATCGCGATCGTTATTGATAGTACTCAGCGAAATAATGGTTGAATCAATTAACAGTATAGCCGCAATAATATTTAGGTGCTTAGATTCTATAGTTAGTATGTTTCCAACATGCACACAGCCTTTACTCTTCATTTAGATTCTAGAAGTTCGGTTAAGTTTTTTGTGTTATACATTATATGTTTTCTTGTTTTGCTGTAGAAATTATTTGATTAGTAATTATCTCATTAAGTGCATCTATAATTACCTCAAGCGATGTCCACATTGATTTTATAGACTCAGCGCTTGGAGTTCATTTTTTATTTTTAATGATAATTATAGTAGCGCTTTGTGCTTGATGTAAAAAGAGTATAAATTGTTTGTAAAACATAATTAAATCAGAAACAATTAAGCCATACCTACCTGCCAAATTACCTAATGCTGTAACTGACGAACGGTGACCCATTTGCCGAATAGGGGTGTCACACCCCCCTAGCAATATACCCGGCCCTGTGCTTAAGGCAATTAAAGAAACTGTTATGATGATGAGAAAGAGTAGCTATGCAAAACATCCCTTTGATTTTAGTTTGGCAACTTTATGCAATAATGCTTTTCATATGTATGAGAATGACGAAGTTTCCTGCAAAATTAAACTGATTATTTTTTAATTGCAAACTATAGAACAGTGAAAAAAAATCGATACGTATTTTATTTCCTCTAAAGATGCTCATTACGAGAACTATGCCAGTTTTTAGTTTTGAATATAATATACATATAGATATAGGTACTAAGTATGGTGCGTAACAATTCATGTTGTGTATTGTGACGTCATAAGCACATTTCAGGGCGTTGTATCTGCCTCATAAATATTTCGACTTATGGAAAAAAGGAAAAAACACGTGTCCACTTATTTTTCATGGGCTATCGAATCAGCCATAAAAAAAATTGATGAAACTTCCTCACTACGACCCGAGCCCGAGCAAATGTGAGTTGCAAACACTATTTTTTCTACGACCAGTCATAATAATAAAAAAATAATCGCTATGGTAACTACGAACCGTCAAAATTTATACATGGAATATTGCGGTGATGTTGCATTCCGATTCCCGATTGGTTATAAACTCGAATCTTAATGGATCTCTTTAGAGTACAGGTATAGTATAAGGAAATGTCTAATCACTCAACTAATAATGGGCAATGCAATGAGCATTTAATTATGGCAATTAAGACAAGAGCATGAGAGTTACGATGCGAGAGTAACGCAACGAATGCGAGGGTCGTAATAGCCATTAAATGTGAGTAGCATACTCTATTTTTTCTACGACCAATCATATATAATAATAATCTTTTTTTATTTATTTATTTAGTAAATTGTCTATGAACTGTCAAAACTGATACATTTTAAATCTATCATGATCATGGCTGTGTTTGATATTGACCGAATATCGCTGTGATGTTGAATTTTGATTGGATATAATAACCCAGTTTTTTTTTAATATTTATTTATCAAACAATTTACATTTTTTTTTTTCACCTATAAACTAATATCCCCTAATCAGTGCCTAAGCATTGGTCTTGGGGATAGTTACCTAATTATAGCAACAACGACAATTCAATCCTATATAATAATATCCAGAGACATTATATGTCTTTTATACAAAGAGCATTTCTACTCAGATCCCAAATTGTGCCCTACTACCCTTAATAAATCTAAAGCCTATATTTATATCTCTAACATTCAATGGTAGATTGTTATAAACACTTGCTGCCATGGAAATTGGGCTGTTCAAGCCCACATTAGTTCTAACATTATTCATATAAATGCTATTACCAATACCAATCCTTGTACTGTACTGATGATTGTCATTGTGAAATACAATATTTATATTAGACTTTTGTTTCTTATTTATTATCCTATATATCAGTTTACATTGCTCAAATTTCATAAGTCTCCGCAAATCAAAGAACCCCAACTCTCCATATAGGGTCTCTGTATGGGTAAAACGATCATACTGAAACCTGAAACAATGCTTTTAATATTTTATTTTGCAAAATTTGCATATTATTAAAGTCCACAACTCCGCAGGTTCCCCATACAGGAATAAGGTATCTGAAGTGCGTGCGAAAGGCAGAAGGCATTGTATATAGACATTTTCGTTTTTATATTAATATAGCTAGAAAATCTGTGAAGACCACTAATGAAAGCTACCACTTTATCATGTATATGTTTTACATGTTCTCCCCAGCTGAGTTTATTATCTATAATTAAGCCTAGATATTTAATTTTTGTGACCTGTTCAATAAGAGAATCATTTATTTTAATATGTGGCATTTCAATATCCTTATTTTTTTGTTTGAAAAGTACGATTTTGGTTTTATCTATATTGATCTTTAATTTATTGCACAATAGCCAATCTGTGTATTTCTTTAAATCTGTATTAACAATGCCCTCTAAATTCCGAACCTTTTCATGAGTATAAAGTAAGACAGTATCATCCGCAAATGCATAATACTGAGCTGTTAGGCCTGCTTCCATTAAACTTAACACATAGAGTGAATACAAAAGTGGCCCAAGGACCGATCCCTGGGGCACTCCATATTCAGTAGTTTTCACTTCACTTACATAATTACCAAGCTTAACATACTCCTTTCTATCCTGCAGGTATGTTTTCAAAAGGTTATATATAGTTCCCCTAAATCCCAAATTATATAATTTGTCCAGTAATATATTTACACTAACTACATCGAAGGCTTTTCTAAGATCAATAAATATAGCTACAACAATTTTCTTATTGTCCAGTTCGATGGAAATTTTATTTACCAAATCTACTGTGGCACTCAATGTTGAACTGTTTTTTACAAAACCATATTGAAAATCATCCAAATGTATGTATTTCTCAATAAAGTTAAACATTTTTTTTAATTCCTTTCTCTATTATCTTTGAAAATACTCCAACCACACTAATTACTAAACTAATGTTTAGTAATGAAACGTCAATATCGTAATGCACTCATTACAATACCAGTAGTAAATGTGTAATAATTAAAGTATAGGAGTAGAAAGTTTTTTCTTACATGTTTAAGTGCATTTTAGTTCCTAGTATTAAAAAAATTAGCTGTTAATTTTGTTTTTTTCCTAAGATAAGGTTTTGAGGGTATTTTTGGAATTTGTTAATAACAAAATGCCTAAAGATTTCCTATTTTTCATTTAAGGGCAAATGGCGTATAATGGAGCAAAATCAGACCGCTGAAAATCGCAATTATTTTATCGAAGCGAGAAACGAGTGCAAGCTTGTGATCGACGAAACTAAGGACAAACACAATCAAAGGATCAGGAATAAACTTTTGCAATGCCCCAGTGGCTCCAGGAATTTCTGGTCGGTAGCAAAGGCAGTAAGTAACAACTTTACAAAAACGTCTCTCCCACCTTTGACGGACGAACGTGGCATCACGGCGACTACAGCCAAAGAAAAAGCAAACATGCTCGCCAAAATGTTTTCATCGCACTCTACCTTAGACGTGCCCCAAAGCAAGACTCTCCCCACTATACCGAACATCAACACCACCATGGCAGAAGTCAAGTTTTCTCATCGTGATATTCGCAAAATCCTTAAAGAACTAGATACGCAAAAGGCATCAGGACCGGACGGAATACCTGCCATCGTGCTAAAGAACTGCGCCAACGAACTAACACCTGTTTTTTCCAGGCTTTTTTCTCTTTCTTACAGAAAAGGGATTTACCCATCCTCTTGGAAAGTCGCTCGAGTGCAACCTGTTCCAAAAAAAGGCAAGAAAACCACGCCCTCAAACTATCGCCCAATTGCCTTGCTTCCAATAATCTCCAAAGTCATGGAACGTGTAGTCAACCAGCAACTACTCAAGTACCTCGAGAGCAACAGAATAATCAGCGATAATCAATACGGCTTTCGCAAAGAGAGATCGACAGGAGATATATTGGCCTATGTCACTCATATATGGAGTAGGGCAATTGAAAACTACGGAGAGTCTCGAGCGATTGCGTTGGATATTTCAAAGGCATTCGACAGAGTTTGGCATGACGGACTGCTCAACAAACTGCCGTCCTTGGGACTGCCCGCCTCTCTCTGCAGCTGGCTGGCCAGTTTCCTTAAGAACCGATCCCTACATGTTGCAGTCGATGGACACATCTCGGACACATTTACCATCAACGCGGGCGTGCCTCAGGGCGCAATACTTTCACCAACTCTGTTCCTCATCTATATTAATGACCTGCTGACCGAAACGAATAATCCTGTTTACAGTTTTGCAGATGACAGTACCCTTGTCTCCCACTTTAGATCAGAAAAACTCTTACCAGCGACTGAGACTCATCACCGCAGACAGGAGCAGATTACAGCAATTAATCAAGACCTGGAGAAAGTTCAAACTTGGGGCGACCGAAATTTGGTCCAGTTCAATGCAGCGAAGACCCAAGCAGCAACGTTTACTAAGAGGGCCAATACAGCGGGCCCTGACATCATTATGGCAGGATCGACCATTCCTTCATCCTCGTCAATCGGGCTGCTGGGTGTCTCGGTCAACAGCAATATGTCATGGCATGACCATGTTGCTAACATCGCAAAATCAGCCTCCCAGAAGCTTGGTGCGCTATTTCGCAACAAAAAACTCTATACACCGCAGCAGTTGCTCTTGCTGTACAAAGCGCAAATAAGACCGTGCTTAGAATATTGCTCACATATCTGGGGTGCCGCACCAAAGCATACCCTAAAGCTGCTGGATTCCATTCAGAAGAGGGCTGTGCGTCTCGTCGGCGATCCGGAGTTGACCCGGAATCTGGATAGTCTGGAACATCGCAGACATGTGGCCGAGATGTCTCTGTTTTACAGATACTTTCACGGCAGATGTTCCCAGGATTTGGCCCGCATAATCCCGCCCCTGGCAACTCCTGTCAGGCAGTCCCGACAGACGGCAGGAGCGCACCAGTTCGTCGTACAACTAGAAACACCTAGAACATCGCTTTACCAGAACTCCTTTGTCTGGCGCACTGCATCACTGTGGAACTCACTTCCAGGACATCTGTTTCCCACTAATTACAACCTACAAATATTCAAGAACCGTGTCAATCAACATCTTCGCACACAC
>MU184579.1:84384-123871 GCA_016904865.1 Pissodes strobi | reverse complement strand
TAGAACATTAGTTAAAGTGCAGTGAGCTGATTGTTATTTCAACATATAATGTCGTCTTTCTGTAGATCCCAATTGACTCATGGAGGCTGTATGATCCTTGTAAATGAGTCAATTTTGGAAGAGAACTTCCTTGAGAACTCCTTTCAACGAATAGATAAATTCAATTATTTACTTACAGAATCTGCATTTGAGTTTACCATCATTTTTTCTAAAAGTAAAAATCTTTATATAATATGTATCTACTTACACGTCTCCACGTTCAGATTGAAATGAGTTCTTTTCTAACTTAGAATGTATTTTATCAGTAATCTCATGCTCCGCGCATATTATCATGTCGGGAGATTTTAATATAAATTATGATGACAAGCTTTCTATACAAACCTCAAGACTATGTTATCGGCTTAAGTAATTTAATGTGCATATGCATGTAAGTTCACCAACACATATAACTACACATTCGTCTAGTACTATTGACTAACATGTGTTCCAACCTTTTGGAGAGTATGGTGGAATGTAGCGTTCTGAACGCCGCTTTATCTGATCATGAAGCGGTTTTTTGTAGTCTTGTGCAAGAAACAGCCAGCGAGCGAGTTTATGGTCAACTGAGCTCCACCACTCAATGGAGTTCTATACTCAACTCGTCGGTGTCGGACCCAATATCAAAATTTCATCGCGTCCTTGGGGATTTGAGACAGCTTTCCCAGTGGTGAAAATTAAGCCTAGGGCAAACTACAAAAATCTTGGTTTACTAAAGGTCTAAGACTACCAACTGGGCTCTGACGTTATATGGAATATCTCTATGAAGTTAAACTAACAATAAATAGGCTTACAAACAAAAAATCTGTTGGTGAGGACGAAATTCCTGTTACATGTGTGTTTGTGTCTTCAATCGTTTTCAAGTGAATACTGGCATAACTTCTTAGACTTCAAGTTAGTTTAAGACAATTTATGGTACTTAGAAATGCTTTCCAAATTCTATTAATTTCTACTGATGGGTTACACTGAGCGTTCCGTCATTCTGCTCCATTATACAGCTTCCTTCAACTTGGGTTTATATCAGAGTTGTTCTTTATGAAATACTGTCGCCTCTGGTCGCTAAATTCTATGTTGTTTGTCCCAAACATCTGCTATTCCTGATTTAAGGTTTCGTCATTTTGGGTATTAATGTTTTGTTCATTTATTCGTACTTCCAATGGCTTTTTGTTTCTACTATTTATGAGTCGCCATACTCGCAGCGTATCTGATATATACAGTTTTTAAAATATATTTTTGACTTGCCGGTCATGAGAGAGTTTCGTAATGTAGCTGTTGACTCAACTACAGTTCTTACATCGTATTTGCGTCCAGTTTGTTGTATTCTCTCTGAAAGTCCTTTAATATATATAATGCTGAGTATCGTTTCTGCTTGTTCAGTTAGTGGTTCATGTATTTTTTCAATTTGTGTATTAGTCTCTATGAATACCCATTAGCTTTAAGATCGATTGATGTTGAGTTGTTCTTTCTTTAGACTTTCGTCTGTATTGGAAATTGTTTTCGCTCTATCTAGTAAGGAGCTAATCACTCCTTGTTTGGTGGCTTGATCGTGATTAGAAGCGAATATTAGATATTGACCTGTGTGCGTTGGCTTCTCATATACATATGTTCTTTGCCCTTTTCTTCTGCCATACAATACATTAAAGAATGGTAGTTTCTCTTCTGACTTCTTCTCCATCGTAAATTTGATGGTTGGCCTTAAGGTGGTTAAGGAACAGGTCTAGATGCTGTTCCTCATGGTTTCAGTTGATAAATGTATCGTCGACATAACTTAACCAATTTCACTTTCGACCCAATTAATTTAGATGATATTGGCGATTGCTGGTGAAGTGATGATCCCATAGGTAGTGAAAACAGAAATTATTCAAACAACATTCTAGTAATTCCATGCCATCGACTGGTAGTGTTGTTTTCTAGCTTGGTTCTAAGTATCTCTAAGGACTACTTTATTGGAACATTTGCGTATAATTTTTGATTGTTAAAGCTAACAAAACGGTCTGTTGGTTGAAAATTGACCGTTGCTATTAGATCTGCAAAATTTTTGGAGTCTTTTACAGATGATATGTCGACTTGAAGACGTTTGATTATCGGTAGGAGGAATTTTGCAAGAATGTACGATGGAGACTTTGTCGAACTGGTAATATAGCATGTCCGGATTATGAACTTTTGATAGACCGTAAAGATGTAGTTTACTGTGGCGCGGCGTCAATTTGGTTCTTACTCTGTCCTCGAGGTACCTTTTGTATTTTCCTAGGGTGTTGTTTCCTTCCTATTGTAGTAGGATTTTTGTCCAGCAAAGTATGCATTTTAATTTTACATCGTATTCGGGGACGTCCATGACAACGATGGCATTTCCATTATCGGCTGGTAATATCTTATTTGAATTGTATCATCGTAACTCCTTCAGGGCAACTTCTTCTTCAGATAATTTCTTGATGGGCTTCAGTTTTTTTTTTCGCTTCAGTTCGGATTTTCCATATTAACTCCTCTGCTAAGGTTCTGTTCGGTCGGGTCCCCTGCGGCAATATGGTCTAAGGTGAGTATCTCTTTTTGAGTTAAGACCTATATTCAGCAGGTGTTGTTCATCCATGTACCATAAAAGGGTTCAAACCAGGATTGCGACAATTTAAATCAAATGATTTGATTCGCGATTTAATTCACCATTTAAATCAACTGATTTTTTCAATTTAAATCAATGTATAGGCTCGCACCCTCCGTATTACCGCGGCTGCTGGCACGGAGTTAGCCAAATTGCGGTACAAATATGTCGCCCAAACAAATGAATCATCAGAAAATTAAAATAAAAAGGGCAGTTTATTTGAAAACCAAGTTAAGTACATGTAAAAGCAAACTAGTGCATCATGAATTTACAAACATCTTCAGTGTACCAACAAGTAATCTAAGGAAATTAAACTTAAGAAAACTTAAGCTAACTAGAACAGTTCATGTTGTACCAAACCAACATATATAATTATAACAGAAATTCAGAAAACAAGTTAATAATTATTATTGAATAAATGGTATTTTATTATAATGTAATGAACAAAAGCATAAATTTAGAGAAGCATAAATACAAATGTGTTTTAGAAGTAATTCTTGTAAAGAAATTCTAATTTAGAGGCTCTTTCAGTTCTTATGCGTTTTCTAAGTATAGAATGAAACCAAATGTCGAAAACGCCCTTTCGACAGATGAGCAGAGAATAATTGTTTCTTGGTGGGTAATACTTTTTGAACAAAATCGTCATTTCGTTGGGATATACACCAGTCCAATGGTTTTGTGGGTTAAGTAAATAGTTCCGATTTCGCCAGAAACCGCATCCTTTGGCGGTTTTTAAATCACAATTCTTTACATTGTCTTTTAAAGTGAAATTAAGTTGTGGTTTCGTATGATCTAAAAGAAAGGCTAACAAATGATAAGGAGTGATACATTGTTTGTACCGATTGTCTAAACTTGTGCATTTGACTTAAAGTAAATTCTGTCTTCTCAAATATATACTGATTCAAGTATTTTAAAAGGGTAACAAATGCACAATTTTAGCTATGAGCCACTGTAGATATACATACTATTGTATGTATATTTTGAATAGCCGCCTAATTTAATCTCGTTTTACTGACAATGAAACGAATTGAATAAAGAACCTCTATAAGTATTTAGTGGTATTCATCTGTGAGACATGCCACACATCAGACTTAGCGAATATAGTTTTATTAATGTTAAATTTCCTTTGCAGAGCAAACCCAATTTAGTGGATCCTCTGGATTTCGAACAGTTTTTAATAAAATATAAAACTGTTCTTCAAAATGACCCACAAAGAGAATTATTACTGTATCCAATTGATGATATTTCTGTAAGTATACAAATGTATCAACAAATTGCTATTATATATTTAACATAGTTTTGATAGTTGTATACAAGATGTTTCAGGATTTAGTGAATTCTTAAGAGTCTTGATATTTTGATGATTTTGGGAGAAACCTAGGGAGAAACTGTCATATTAACTAGTGTTGTGAGTAGCGAACGTTTCCATAAATTTAATAATTTACGTCGATCGAACTTACCGTTTCGCTCTCCTTGAAGCGAAAGTTCCCATTTGTAGGATTTATAGGAGAATGTTAAAGATAGTTTATCGGAAAGTTACCGAGAATTGATAAAGCGAACGTTACCAAAAATTTTTGTTAGATTTGACAAGGTTGATTACGCGCTGTACGCTTCGCGCAGCACTTTGTACATTGCTTTGAGGTCTCAGCAGTGTTGCTGCAAGTCAGTACAATAATTGTAAGAATCTAGTAAATGTTACGAATTTAACTAACATTATAACTTTGACACATTAAAATGCTACGACGGCATATTTTGTTTAAACTTGTTATACAAAAACATCTTTTTGGTGACTTTTCTTGAGTTTCATTTCAATGTATTTATCATTTCCTCTAAAACGAATCCAAGATTTCTTAATTTAGTACAATTTGAGGGCGGGTTCTAGACATTTTACCACTGCAAAATAACAGTTTTCCAATAAATTCGAAATTATAATTTGTTTTTCTAATGTCCTATGTTCCGAAAGGTCTTGTTTGTGTTTGTTCTTTCAATGTTTTTAAATAAGTAAGTTCGTTTTTTTGTTATCTAAGCATCTGCTTTAAGAAATGTAGATTTTTCAAGTTCTTTTTTAAATCAGTATGCGTAACGCTTGGTTTTGATAACAATATTTTAAATGTTTTGTTAGTGTAATACTAAAGAAGTATGTATGTTCTAATTTTTATTGATATTGATCCTGATTCATCATTCTGTTTCTTTCTATAAAGTTGTGTGTAAGAACCATAAATTCTCCACAAAAATGACAATTATTAATGGCGCTGATTCTTAATTACCTAAAATTCTCGTAAATTGTCGAAGTTTGCGAACGTTCGTAACAAAATAGTATATTGTGTAACTAGGAGGAAAAGCAAAACATTCTTGGACGACTGTGGTAATTGCTGGACGAGGCGCAGCCGAGGCCAGCAACACAGGAGTCCAAGAATGTGCTTTTCCTACGAGTTGCACATATTATTTTTTATCCGATCGAAATTAATTAGAATACGTACTTATAAAAATAGAGCCAAATCCTACTCTAAGTAAAGCGGTGTATTAAATTTAAACTCAACATAATATAAGTTTTGAATCGAGCGAGCTTGAAGTTTATTACGTAACTACGGAAATAGCATCTAAATGTTGCTTTTGATAGACGTCAGATCTGACAAACAAGGCGTTTGAATAGAACAGAAGTGTTACATTCCCGGCCTAGGACGGGAATGTTATATTCCCGGACAGTTATTTTCTATTCTTGTACAGTTATTGCATGTTGCCAAGCAACGAATACAATATACTGGAATTATGACTTTTGCGGTGAAAAAAAACACATCGGAAAGGTGTCGATTTTCGTCCGATCGGATAAAAAATAAATTACGGGAATTTTCCAACACTAATATTAACGTAGGCGTTATTTTTGAGATACTTACAGGATGTTGAAAATTTATGAAAACGGTTTTTCCTTAATATAGACGGTTATGGGTATTTTTTTGAATTGTAGTAAATACTAACTAAGTTTTTTCAGGAGACAAATTTGATCTACTTCTGCCAAGTTCTTGAATATTTTTAGCGAAAAAAAAATGGTATGCTACTTCTTCTATTCCAATGAAGTATTATTTTCATAATTTCGCGTTATCCTAACTTTTTCGTCCGACGAACGGATTTGGATTAAGTGAATAAAATACGTTTGTTAGCATGTCGCTATGCGGCTATTTTTTCTTGCTAACTCGACATATATGAAATTTGCCATATTTTTTTGTTAAGGACGGTATTGCAAGTTTTTATAACTTAATTTCCGTAACCGTATTTAGTTTTCCTCCGCGTTACAGAACCCTAGTTAACTAACGCCGCCTAATTGGCTAACTCTAACTCCGCCCGTCAATGTTGTTTACGTTTTTTCACTTCACGCATTTTTGGGAGGCTTTTCGAGAAAAGCAGGAATGTGAAGGCCTGGCTCAGGTGGCAAGGTTGGCGTTTAGAATGCGGTGCAATGGGTTCGACGCCCGGCCTTTGCAAGTGTTTTTTTTTTGGCATGCGCATACAAATGCGTGAAGTGAAAAAACGTAAACAACATTGACGAGCGGGGCTCATGTGCTAATCTAGCCAATCAGGCTGGGATTTTGAAACGCGGAGGCTCTCTAAATACGCTTATCTTAACGTCTAGATAAGGAACTGTGAAAGCTATTTATAAAACAAATAAAATCTGCTTCTGGCCTACTAAATTCTCCTTTGCTCTTCAAGAATCATAGCCGCATAGCACCGCATAACGACATGCACATAAAAGCCTTTTCTTCTGCGACAAAAAGGCTCACAAACTTTATTTCTCACGACAAAAAACAAATACTTTTTTCTTCAAACGTCAGTAAATCCGTCATTACTCGACTGTGTAGGCGGCAGTGAAGTTTCGTTTTTCCTCCGCCGGAGCTTTACTTTTCACTTTTCCGCCGGCGGAGGTAAAAGTGTTATCATGGCAACATAGATACAATACAAGCAAACATCAAAATATGCGTCAACAACTCAAGAGTTATTAAACTAAAATTTGTATTTATCACTCAATATGTGACTGCATTTCTAAAAATCACTAATTTAGGAACAAATTGGTTATTATTTAATCGAACTTACTCAATAACTGGCTTATCAATACGGAATTAAAACGCAATCGAAGACGCAATTTTAAAAATATAATTATTGTTGACAGTGTCCACTGACAGCTTTATGTTACATTACTATAGCAACAACCTGAGCCTATTCACCGACACCGCACCGGTCTAAGCCGCCTTGCGAACCCACTTGTCTTTAATAATAATTAGATATTATTACTATTAAAAAGAGACTTTTTGCATTAATTTGTCGACATTTGAAGAAAAAACAGCATATTTTATTTGGAGTAAAAGTTACTTTTCATGGCTTGCTCTCTATTACCAGCCTCACTCCGTTCGGCTGTTAAACACGAGCGCGCCATGAAAAGTATTACTTTTCCTCCATATAAAATAATATACTATTTTCCCTGGGAAAACGTATCTACTTTTTCTTTTTTTCCGGATATTTTGTTTTTATGTCTAGTTAGTCCCTACTGAAACTAAAAAAAATATAGAAAATGAAAATGGAATTACTAAAAATGTTATCAATAAGATACCATGTAAATGCAACAAATTTTATATAGGTGAAACCTGTAGACCATTATCAAAACGTATAAAAGGACACTAAGCTTATATTAAAAATACACAATTCCACAAATCACATACTTGTCAACATGCAGGAACAGTCAAACTGGTGAGAGCAGTTTGATTACGGGGAGTGACGCCCCTGGCCAATCCGAGTTACACGGGATGTGGTCCATCAAATCCCATCGTCCTCCTCCAGGCTGGAGAATCCCAAAGTAGAAAGTCTGGAGCTGATTAATGACAGTTTGTGACAAGAGGGTCTGCATTGTATTAGCAGGCAGGAACGTCAAATTAGTGAGAGCAGTTTGATTACGATGAGTGACGCCTCCCCTCTGCCATTTCGAGTTGCCACGGGATGTGGCCCATCAAATCTCATTGTCCTCCCCAGGCTAGAAAACACCGAAGTACAAAGTCTGGAGCTGATCAATGACAGTTTATGACAAAAGGGGCTGCATTGTATGAGCAGGCAGGAACGTCAAACTGGTGAGAGCAGTTTGATTACGGGGAGTGACACCCCCGCCAATCCGAGTTGCCACGGGATATGGCTCATGAAATCTCATCGTCCTCCTCCAAGCTGGAGAACACCAAAGTACAAGGTCTGGAGATGATCACTGGGGAGTGACCCAACAAACCCCATTCTTACCCCCGCTAGGCTAGGGACCATCAAAGGAATGAGTCTGAGGCCGTTGCTTTCAGTGGAAGTGGCCCTAGATGGTAGATGCATACGTCCGGTGAAAGACCACCCCACCAGAACTGGGAAGCACTAAGTAGTTTTTCCGAATCACGTTCCGCTTCCGCGCTGGTGATTGCGGGTTCCCTAGTAGGAATATATGGACATGATGGTGCTTCCAGGATCAAAATATTCCGGAAGTTAACTCCCCGGCCATTCGGATCTCCGGGCGCTGAGTGGCCCTGGGAGCCATTTATTCGGCATTTCACAGACAGCAAAGATACCGAACCAATTTAGAATAGATTTCTGCAACATAAGAAGCCTAAATACAAACATAAATTCGATACACCAACATCTACAAGCAAATAGACCACACATACTAGCCCTTACAGAGACACAAGTATGCTCTACAACAACAACAGTAAACTACCGCTATCCTATAAGTTCGGAATATGCCTTTTTGTCCGAAACAACCTTTCATGTCACCGCACATACGGCAATTATCGCTATTTAGCGTGCTAAAAATAAAATCTGATACTTGTAAAACATATTTTGTCCACGTACAATAATTGTCCTATATACGGTGGCGCACTTATCTGCCTACATGCCATCAAAAACCACGAATAAATCAAGGAGCAATATACGCAGAAATAGGGCGCTTTAATTTTGAAGTTTTGATAACACTCGCAGTAACATGCAAACATTTGTTTATAAAATTCGTGCGATTGTTTACTGTTGCTATCCAAGAAAATTTCTGAGATGGATGGTGAAGCTTCAGGTTAGTAGTTGTTATTTATGTAATTGCGAAGTATTTTTCTTACTCTTATCTATTTGTAATGAACGCCTTTCGTGAAATTAATTTTTATAATTTTTTTTGGAAATGAATAGTTTGTATGAGGGCTACAAAAAAGTTCTACCTAGTACCACTCTCGTTCCTTCTTTTACAGTTAGATTAGACCTTTATCTTTACGAGCATAAAAAGATTTGTGTCTCCAACTGTCTCCTCCGTCTGCTACAGGGAGTTTTCTTTACCGGTAGTCACAAGAATATTGATCCGCTTTCCCCCGTATAAGTTAGGTTAACATCTTGAAAACACGTCAGTATTTTGTTTTAGTTTTAAAACAAAAATAAATTTATTAGATAACTATGCAAAATGATTTTTGTTTCATTTTGACATATTTAAAAACAAAAAAGTTACAGTTCATCCAAATGATATGAAAGATAAAAAACCCGCTACCTATTTCTATGTAAAATGTATGCTGTTAATAAAAAAACGCTTTGTATACTTATTTTTTATTCTATTGCTTATAATGATATTTTAGTCAAATTCAAGCATAAAAATACAACTATTTTTGGCACGATAAACTGGCATATTTGCCGTATGTGCACCGCGAGGAAATACCGGTCGATCACCTCAATTCAGAAATAATCGTTCTAGGAGACTTCAATGTTCACAACACCAACTGGCTCAAACATCACAACACGACCGACAACGAAGGTAGAGAAACTGAAGCATTTGCCATCAGCTGCTGGCTTACTCAACTTATAGATGAACCAACTCGAATCTCGGAGAGGGCCGAATTCGCCGCCTCCTGGATCTTTTTCTAACCACCAATCCTGACCACTACACAATTACAGTTGGTCCGCCATTAGGTACTTCCAACCACAAACTTATTACAACGGTTTGTAAATTGCCACTTCGACAGAAGGATCCATCATTGCCACGTAAAATCTGGCATTACAATTCTGCAAACTGGGACGATTCAAGCGAGTTGTACCTAGATTTTCCTTGGCTCGACGTCTGGTTTGGCACTAACGCCCTTCAGTTTGCTGCGAAGAGATTACGCAAGTAATCTCCTCAGGAATAGAAGCATACATCCCAAAGTCCATCAATTTACCGTCAAAAGGAAAGCCCTAGTTCGACAGAAGATGCGAAAGAGCTGTAGGTAGGAAACAGTAAGCCTACAAGTACTGGCAGCAAAATCAGACCGCTGAAAATCGCAATTATTTTGTCGAAGCGAGAATCGAATGCAAACGTGTGATCGACGAAACTAAGGACAAACACAATCAAAGGATCAGGAATAAACTTGTGCAATGCCCCAGTGGCTTCAGGAATTTCTGGTTGGTAGCAAAGGCAGTAAGTAATAACTTTGCAAAAACGTCCCTCCCACCTTTGATAGACGAGCGTGGTATCACTGCGACTACAACAAAGGAAATAGCAAACATGTTCGCTAAAATGTTTTCATCGGACTCTATCTTAGATGTCCCCCAAGGCTAGGCTCTCCCCACCATATCGAACATCAACACTGCCAGGGCAAAAGTCAAGTTTCATCACCGTGATATTCGTAAAATCCTTAAAGAACTAGATACCCAAAAGGCATCAGGACCGGACGGAATACCAGCCATCGTGTTAAAGAACTGCGCCACCGAACTAACAGCCGTATTTTTTCCATGCTTTTTTTGTGTCTTACGGAAAAGAGATTTACCCATCTTCTTGGAAAGTCGCTCGAGTGCAACGTGTTCCAAAAAAGGCAAGAAATCCACGCTCTCAAACTATCGCCCTTTTGCCTTGCTTCCAATAATCTCCAAAGTCATGGAACGTGTAGTCAATCAGCAACTACTCAAGTACCTCGAGAACAACAGAATAATCAGCGATAATCAATACGGCTTTCGAAAAGACAGGTCGACAGGAGATATATTGACCTTTGTCACTGATATATGGAGTAGGGCAATTGAGAACTACGATTTCGGTGGATATTTCAAAGGCATTCGACAGAGTTTGGCTTGACGGACTGCTCAACAAACTGTGTCTTTCGGACGGCCAGCCTCTCTCTGCAGCTGGCTCGCCAATTTCCTTAAGAACCGATCTCTGCACGTTGCATTTGATGGACACATCTCAGACACATTCACCATTAAGGTGGGCCTGCCTCAGGTCGCAATACTTTCACCAACTCTGTTTCTCATGTATATTAATGACCTGCTAACCGAAACGAATAATCCTGTTTACAGTTTTGCAGATGACAGTACCCTTGTCTGCCAATTTAGATCAGAAAAACCTTTACCAGCGGCTGATACTTATCACCGCAGACAGGAGCAGATTACAGCAATTAATCAAGACCTGGAGAAAGTTCAAACTTGGGGCGACAAAAATCTGGTCCAGTTCAATGCAGCAAAGACCCAAGCAGCCACGTTTACCAAGAGGGCCAATACGGCGGGCCCTGACATCATTATGGCAGGATCGACCATTCCTTCATCCTCGTCAATCGGACTGCTGGGTGTCGCGGTCAACAGCAATATGCCCTGGCATGACTACGTTGCTAACATCGCAAAATCAGCCTCCCAGAAACTTGGTACGCTATTTCGCAACAAAAACTATATACAGCGCAGCAGTTGCTCTTGCTCTACAAAGCGCAAATAAGACTGTACTTAGAATATTGCTCACACATCTGGGGTGCACCAAAGCACACCCTAAAGCTGCTGGATTCCATTCAGAAGAGAGCTGTGCGTCTTGTCGGCGACCCGGAGTTTACCCGGAATCTGTATAGTCTGTAACGCCTATCAGACAGTCGCGACAGACGGCAAGAGCGCACCAGTTCGTGGTACAACTGTAAACACCTAGAACATCGCTTTACTAGAACTCCTTTGTCTGGCGCACTGCATCACTGTTGAACTCACTCCCAGGACATCTGTTTCCCCCTAATTACAACCTACAACTATTAAAGAACTGTGTCAATCAACATCTTCGCACAAACACCGCTCGTCGAGCCCCATAGGATCTCCCTTTAGTGCGTGTTTCTCTACCTACGTAAAATTGAAGAAAATGCTTTAATTTTATTAAATAAAGATGAATGTGTTAATTCAACTTCTGTTAGTTTTAATAGAACCTGGTTACCTTTGTTAAAAACTGAAGTTGATAAGGGACAGTTAAAAATTACCTAAAACTTTAACAAAAATCATTGGATTCTCTCTAAACGCATAACACCAAATGGTAGGCATATAACATCTCACAAACGAATCAATTATTTACCTAATAAGAATTCAATAACATACTAACCTAAAGAACCAGTAACCAGTAATTATACGATATGACATTATTATTGTGATCTTGTGAAAGCCAATTCAAAACTTAACAATTTGCAGCTTTTACTGTTATTTGCATTTACTTGCCATTTTCATTTTCAGATTTGTTCGTTTTCTTACCAACGCAACGGGGCAGATTTGTTCCTCGAAACGTCGATCGTTTTCCAGTTTCTTTTAGGTTTTTCAGCTTCGTTAGGGTCACTAAACTAGCACTTGTGTTGTTTACACGCTGTAGCCAGAGCCGAAGCGGCTCTACTTTTCAATGAATTGTACATACAGGTGGAGAAAAAGGCAAACATTTGTAAGATAAAATAATATATAAAACGTGCTGAAAGATATTAAGGAAAAGCCGATTAATTTGCATTTTCAATACCATTTTCCCAAAAAGTAAAGTGGTTCCAGACCTACGTTAATATGAAATTTTCTTTTAAAATAAAACAACGATTAAGACTCTTAATGATTAACCTTCAATTCTGAAACGCCCTGTATATAAAGAAGCACTTAAAAAAATAAAGAAATTCTTCCTGATAATTATTTTTAGATTATTGGATATTTTCTTAAAAATATCTAAACTAAAAAATATGTATAAATATATTTTCTTCTATATAATGGAAAGTAGCTCTAAACTCAAGTTCCGCAAATCGTTTTCCTTTGCGTCTATTATCGAAAATTCTGTTTTTAGCAAGTGGTTTTACCCCGGCGTTGTCGAACACTATCTCCTACCCTACCACCAGAAGCTGAAATGGAAAACTGCAGTCTCTTTACGAAACAGTGCGTCAAGAGTTATTCATCAAATTGGCAGGTAGTCCATTTTAGGTATGCTCAATATTCCGGTGGCTATACTGATTTGCCAAAATTACCAAGTAGTAGTAATCTCAGTGAGGAGTTATATGAAGTCGATATTGATGAAGACTCTGGTGATATTAAATCTAGATCTGATAATATAACTAAAGAAGGGTGGCTGATGAAGGGGCCTGAAATCGGTGAGTCTGGAGGAAGAGCTTTTAGTGAAAACTATTTTTAGCAACAGAATTAGTACCAGGTTTGCTTGTTCAGCAACTTTAGGTTTGAAATCTTAATTTACTGAAATTAATTCTAAAAAGATGCAAATGATATAGAATTTATGACACGTGATCCAGAGAAACAGACGCGTTACTACGAGTGTGCTTTATCGTAGATAAAAATGTGTAGGCTAAACTGATAAATGTTGATAAATTCATAGAGTTTTGGTTGCAAATTTTGTGAGCGGTTAAAAAAATATATATATTTTTTTAGGATCGGAAAGAGGATTTGTAAATATGGGATCAAAAAGCTTTAAAAGACGATACTGTTATTTGAGGCAGGAAGTAGATGGAACTTATATATTAGAAATGTACAAAGATGAAAAGAAAGGTGAAGCAAAAATGACAATTGTTATGGACTTTTGTACTGATGTAGTTAAGGTATGATATTTTACTACTGTCGTAAGAGTTTTGTTGTTGTAATTACTATGATATATACTGCTGACTGGATCTCCCTGAAAATATTGAAATTCATTTTCGTCATGAGTTGTAGAATAAGAATGTTAAAGTATACTACTCTAATACCCTGCTAAGCTTGCCGGCGTTTTAAATGTGACAATGTCACTATGCTGTTAATAGATTTGGGACTTTTAAACCACCAACTAATTTAACATTATCAGATAATGTTAAACTATGTGACATTAATTTCATCGTTGTTTTTTTTGTTACTTATTATTTCTTGTTTAAATACACTCTAAGTTTTTAAAATCCTTACCTAATGCTTCTCTTGCTTTGCTTAGCAATTGTAATAGTTAATAAAAATCAATTATCTTATAAAGCCATTTGTATATTTAATATGCTTTGCATATCAACTATTGTATCACTTAGTTAAATTATTTAAATTCTACTTCTTGGCAGAACTACTCCACCATTTTTAATTTGTGAAATTGCATTAAAGCCATTTTTATTTACTTATGGATATACTTCTTTGACTAGATTAAGTTCTAATATGTTTTTCCTAATAAATAACCCAACTTTCCCCTATCAGTGAGAAAATTAAATTGATATATTGTTGAAATTATATACTTAGAAGTAAAGCTCCGGCGCACTGTTTAAGATATTATCTTTTTATTCCAGAATTTAAAAAGAGGGAGGTTTTGTTTTGAGCTAAGAATGACCGCAAGTCATAAATCGTTTGTTCTGGCGGCTGAAAATGACAACGACTTTAAGGACTGGTTAAGTAAGCTAAGTTCTGTACTACAACAGTATAAAATTCTAGAAGAAAAGCGCGCTGCGTCTTTAGAAAGAGGTAATATTTCTACTAAAATTTTGCAACAAATAGCACCATATTTTTCGCAGATACTATTTCTCTCTCTCTAATATTGGTACTTTTATTTTCATTATATTCTATTTTTACGAACTGTGAATATGATTGCTGATATAACATTGGGGCTATATTTGCGAATAATTAGGTTATTGGTCTAAATACTCTAAATGCATAGTTTTCGGAAATATTTGCTTTTTTCGCCCTTCGATCTGTGAAACTTAGAAACATTTTGGTCCTGGTTCAGGGTATAAAGTGGTAGCAAGATTCCCAAAAGTTTTTTTTGTGACGGCTATATTTTCAGATATACTAGCATAAAAGAAAGCATTTGATGGCGGATTACTATATATATATATATATATATATAGTCGGAGAGGCGACCGTCATAATAGTGGGGTGTGTCACCTGTCAGGATTTTGCATAATAAAAAATATTGTTTAGTTGGGCCGAATAAGAAACCGTTGCGTTGGTCGGCCGGGCTGGCCTTGACCGGTAATTAATTATACAGGGTCCTTCAAAAAGTTTGCATCATATGGAAACTTTTTTATTATTGATTTCACAGAAAATTCTATTCTTGACAAAAGTTGATGCTTCGAAAAAAACTAATTTTGACAATGCTAAATTGGTTATACAGGGTACTTAAAAAATACAAAAATTAAGGTTAAAAAACAAAAATTTTGGAATATCGGAAAACTTTCTACAGAAAAAATAAAGCTTTTATTAAGATAAAAATAAAAGTCAAATACTATTTTTTCCAAAAGTGCATCGTTGCTGAAAAAAATAAGAACAAAATTAAGAAAAAGAGGGTTTATTTCAATAATTGTCATGAATTTTCTCAGCAACAGTGCACTTTTGGAAAAAAATGGTATTTGAGTTTTATTTTTATCTTAATAAGAGCATTATTTTTCCTGTAGAAGGTTTTCCGATATTCCAACATTTTCGTTTTTTCATTTTTGTATTTTTAAGTACCCTTTATAACTTATCTTTAATTTAGCATTGTCAAAGTTAGTTTTTTCCAAGCACCAACTTTTATCAAGAATAAACTTTTCTGAGAAATCAATAATAAAAAAGTTTCCCGTATGATGCGAACTTTTTGAAAGACACTATACAAGGTGATTCACGGTCGATGGTACGTTAGACGTTTCTGGAGAACCACTCAATGGATTATTCTGAAAATTTGGTCGTTTACATAAACGAATATGCTCTACCTTGCCACAGCATATATAACATACAGCAAGCCCACTCTTGCTTCGTTCCTCTGTTGTAAAAATAATAACCTTTTACGCGCATAGAAACCCCCTCCAATGCAGCAGCCGGCGGCCAGGCTATGGCGGTCCGCTAAGGATTAAACAGGACCGGACTTGCAAATTTTTATGTCCCTAGAGTAAGGCATGTTTTATTTTTTTTTTGCGGAAAGAGCACGCATATTTTTTATAAACAAAATATGATATATTTCTGCAAAAAGAACTAAATATTTATTATTTAGTTGTGATATCTGATTCATTCATGGGAACCAGAAAAGCGTTCTATACCTACACCGGACTGATAATATGATCGAGCAATGTGAAGCCGTGAAGCCGAATGCATCAGTGTTCCATTTTGATTTTTTTGTCAGCATTTTTATCGCCGGAAGCTATGTATTCTAGCGGTGTAAAGCTCTTTAGAATCAAGGGTGTAACAAGAAAACTCTTTCATTCAGAAATAAAGCTGGGCATTTTTTTAAGTGCTCTGCATGTGTACGTGAATTTATTATGTAAGGTCAAAATGAAGTACATTGGTACCGCGTTGGTGGTCTCTTAAAAAAAAAGTTATATGTACATAATACACGAGTATGAGAATTACGAAATGCGAGCGTCTTAATAGCCATTTGATGTGAGTTCCATACCTTATTTTTTCTACGGCCAGTCTTAGTAATAAAAATAAGTACTTTATCTTTTAAAATTTCCTTAGCAAATAGTAACAATTAACGTCAAAATTGATAAATTTTAAATGTCGTTATCATGGCAATCTTTGATATTGACCGAATATTGCTCTGGTGTTGCATTTTGATTGGTGATGAAACGTCAATATCATAATGAGTCTCATTATGATACTGGCAGTAAATATTTAATATAGCAATTAAAGTGTAGGAGTAGAAAAATAGATTTTTCTTCAAACGTCTGGAAACAGGACTTTTTTCTATTCTATAGATGGCACTTTTTATATATGTATAAAAAAATGTTGTCGATACAACATATTTATCTTGGTAACATTTTGATTCGCTGTAACTTTTTTGTTTTTAAAGATATGAAGGTAAAGAAGAAAGCAAAATGTAGGGATGGTAGCCAAGTTTTTTCTGAGTTACATATAAAAGAAAACACTAACAATTTTCTGACATATAAGCCTACTCTATATATTTTTTAAATAGAACACCCTGTATATGACTACATACATCTAAACATATTTTGTGTATAACATCCTATACCTATCTTTAGCTGTTTACCAAATATTGACAGTTGAAACTCGGGCATTTTGACAGTTTGACAGGCGGCTCTAAAATGTAAACCGCACGAGATCAAAGAAAACGGTTTGCACATTTCTATCTTAGGTTTTCATAAGCTATCGAATGACAGTGACTTTGAATTTGACTGGAGGTTTAAAAGTTCGGGTTAATTATATCCGCGGGTTAAATTCAACGTTATTGTCATTGGATAGCTCATGAAAACCTAAGATAGGAATGTGCAAACCGTTTTCTTTGCTCTCGTGCGGTTTAGATTTTAAAACCTGTCAAAAAGTCAAAATGCCCGACTTTCAATTGTCAATAAAGATAGGTATAGGACATTATACACGATGTGTGTTTAGATTTCTTTAGAGAGTCCAAAAATTTAGTAATATACTGGGTGTTCCATTTAAAAAAATATAGATTTGGTTTAAATGTCAGCAAATGGTTAGTGTTTTGTTTTATATGTAACTTAGAAAAAACTTGGCTATCAATCCTGCATTTTGCTTTTTTGTTTACCTTGATATCTTTAATGTAAAAAAAGTTACAGAGAATCAAAATGTTATCAAGATAAATAAAATAAAAGTTCAAATAAAAGTTTTAAGATTTTTCCTGAAAGCTTTAAAGTAACTAAGCAAAAAAACAAATGACAGTGAAAACAAGAAAATGTAGAATTTTTTTTATTTTTTTTAACAGAATGTCCTACCTATGTATTATTATAGTTTTAAAACCTACTTAGTTTCCGCTTTTTAAAAATATATAGTTTGGGTTAGCAGTTTTTCAATTATTTCACTTTAAATAACTAAGTCTAGTCTTGCAATGCGGGCAAATAATAACGCAAATAATTAACGTCAGAATAAATATTTGCTGTCGTACAATGTTTTGTTTTCCTTGATGATCCAAGGCTGTTGCGATAAAATATCGCATTATTTGCCGGCATTGCCAAAGGCGCGGCTAACTAGACTAAGTTATTTAAAGTGAAATGACTGGCGAGTGCTAAGAAGGTTTTAAAACTGTAATAATAAATAGAGCATTCTATTTTAATTAATAAATAGAGTTTGTAAAGGGGTGGCAAATTATAAGGAAAAATCCTGTACAAAATAGTAAATTGCGCAACAAAGGTGGATTTGTTGACCATATCGCACAAGGATGAAAGTTTGGGCACGACTCCGTAGGCGGAGTGTTCAATCATCTGAGGGCGATATGTACAGGGTTATCCAACGAGGACTAGACAAGGCGATTTTTTGACTTTCCCTCTACTTTTATAAAAAAAACTGAAATAGCCATCTTATGTAATTTTCTCACGCGAATTCGGATATGTTCAGCAAAAAACAATTGAACATCAAATAAAAGTACTAGAGGTCACTTTGATATATTTTTTAAATGGAACACCCTGTATATTACTAAATTTTTGGACTCTCTAGAAAATCTAAACACATTTTGTGAATAATATTCTATACCTATCTTTAGCTGTTTACCAAATATTGACAGTTGAAAGTCGGGTATTTTGACACTTTAACAGGCTCTAAAATGTAAACCGCACAAGATCAAAGAAAACAGTTTGCATATTCCTATCTTGGTTTTCGTAAGCTATCGAATCATAGTAACTTTGAATTTAAGGGGAGGTTTAAAAGTTCCGGTTAATTTTATCCGCAGGTTAAATTCGATGATACTGTCATTCGATAGTTTATGAAAACTTAAGATAGGAATGTGCAAACCGTTTTCTTTGATCTTGTGCGGTTTAGATTTTAGAGCCTGTCAAAATACCCGACTTTCAACTGTCAATATTTGGTAAACAGCTAAAGATAGGTATAGGATATTATACACAAAATGTGTTTAGATTTTGTAGAGTCCAAAAATGTAGTAATATACACCCTGTATATTACTACATTTAAAAGAATATCAAAGTGACCCCTAGCACTTTTATTTGCTGTTCAATTGTTTTTTGCTGAACATATCCGAATTTTGCGGGAGAAAATTACATAAGATGGCTATTTCAGTTTTTTTTTATATAAAAGTAGAGGGAAAGTCAAAAAATCGCCTTGTCTAGTCCTCGTTGGATAATCCTGTACCTATTATGTGCGAAAAGTATCACTTTCCACAATTAAATAAATATCTATTTTACAAATTCTAAAAATTTTAAATTTATAGGATACTGACATGAGAAATCCACATTAATTTCTCTAATGAGAAGTAACATTTCCCTCCCTAGGTAAATCATTGTAATGAAAAAAAAACACCTAAATAAATAATTAAACGGAAAATCGCATTTTGTTAGTTTGATAACTATACTTTGGTTGAGAAGGTCATTATAAACCTCGCACATTATAGCGTAAAGTGCTCTGAATAGCTCATGTCTCAATCTAAGTATATAATATACTAATTTATCATGGAGAGCTAAAATTTGCTCCATTTTTTTTTTAATTCGACAAAATGTGAAATTATATCACCTACTACAAAATTTCACAATAGGTATGACAAACAGAACCTTGACACTAGCAAAATAATCTACCTACTGGTTTTGTTATCTAAGCCAGTATTGTTATTTTTAATTTTCATTATAAATACTTTATATTGTTATTTCGATAAAAATCTGCAACTACATACCTTCTCACATCTCGTGGGAACCTAAAGAAACTAAAATTGCAGTTTTTTGAATTGTTTGTACACTTTATTGCCGCACAGCGACTTATTCCACTACGAATACCACTCATTATATTTAATTTTCACGCAATAAACACAAGTTTGCCGACTCCGAATCTGTACTCTAGCACAATGCGCCAACATGCGTCAACATGAAACTTTTAGCTCGAGCGGCTGAGAATATGGCAACTAGATGCGCAGCAGCCCCTATCTCGACACGGGATTTCAGGCAGAGTGGGTTTGCTGTATATATGCTGTAACCTTGCTAAAATATTTTCGATAGTGCAGTGTTGCCGCTTCTACTAAAAAGTAGTAGCAACTGTCAAATTTTAAATGGAGCACCCTATATATTATTGCATATTTGGATTTTGCGAAGAATTCTAGACATATTTTATAAATAATGTTATATACCTATCTGTTACTGTTTTTGAAATATTGACAGTTGAAAATCGACCATTTACCAAGTTTGACAGCCTGTAAATGGTCAATTTTCAACTGTCAATATTTCAAAAACAGTAACAGATAGGTATAGGACATTATTTATAAAATATGTCTAGAATTCTCCGCAAAATCCAAATATGCAATAATATATACGGTGTTCCATTTAAAATTTGAGAGTTGCTACTACTTTTTAGTAGAAGCGGCAACACTGCACTGTCATATATTTAAATATTTTAGCAAGGTAGAGCATATTCGTTTATGTACACGACCAAATTTTGAGAATGATCCTTTGAGTAGTTCTCCAGAAACGTCTAACCTACCATCGACGCAGAGACGGAATCACCTTGTATAGTGTCTTTCAAAAAGTTCGCATCATACGGGAAATTGATTTCTCGGAAAACTTTATTCTTGATAAAAGTTGGTGCTTGGGAAAAGACTAGCTTTGACAATGCTAAATTAAAGATAAGTTATACAGGGTACTTAAAAATACAAAAATTGAATTTAAAAAAACGAAAATGTTGGAATATCGGAAAACCTTCTACAGGAAAAATAAAACTCTTATTAAGATAAAAATAGAAGTCAAATACCATTTTTTCCAAAAGTGCACTGTTGCTGAGAAAATTCATGCCAATTATTGAAAAAACCCTCTTTTTCTTAATTTTGTTCTTATTTTTTTCAGCAACGATGCTTTCTAAAAAAAAAATGATTTGACTTTTATTTTTATCTTAATAAAAGCTTTATTTTTTCTGTAGAAAGTTTTCCGATATTCCAAAATGTTTGTTTTTTAACCTTAATTTTTGTATTTCTTAAGTACCTGCATAACTTATTTTTAATTTAGCATTGTCAAAATTAGTTTTTTTCTAAGCATCAAGAATAGAATGTTCTGTGAAATCAATAATAAAACTGTTTCCCATATGATGCGAAATTTTTGAAAGACCCTGTATAATTAATTACTGGTCATGGCCAGCGTCGGCCGCCCAACGGTTTCTTATTCGTCCCAGCTAAACAATATTTTTTATCATGCAAAATCCTGACAGTTCAGACACCACACTATTATGACGGTCGCCTCTCGGACTAATAGCCTATGTTCTATGTAATGATAAATGATATAAACTTAAAATGTGAGCATATTCTTAAGTCACAGCTTGCACACACTAATAACTAACATAATTTTATTCAAATGGTATTTTCTAATGCATATACACTATAAATACACAATTCAATGACAAGCAAAATAAACAAGCAAGAGGGGAGAAATAACGTAAATATAGCAGCACAGTTAAAGAAATCATATATCACCATGCATCCAACAGTCCTCGAGATAAGCAATCCGACAGAGATCTTTATATACATATAAACTATAACTGTCTTTATAAATTTCATTGGTACAAATAACATTTCTCCTGAGATATAGTGGAAAAAACCGATGCAAAATTTTATATAAAAACAATTGTCAGGAACCTGAATCGAACATCATCCCTAACACTCTAGCATCAGAGAAACTGGAGTGTACTGACTCTCAACTGATTCTTATCTCCACATTCTGGAGCCTCTGCAGTGATGCCTTACAGCCATTATCCATTAAGTAAAGCAGGCTCGAGCAGTAAGTGCAATGAGGCTGCATTATATTCTGAAAAAAAAGAGCGAGTCTGCTAGTTCTCGAGACACTGATGTGTAAACATCGACATTGGTTGTGTAACTTAATGTATTGCTTCAATAGCCTTTAACTGGATAACTTTTTAAAGCCCTTGGTATTTTATACAATTCACAAATATTTTCGCAAAGAGTATATTTTGTCTTCGTGACGCCTGAATATAGGCAACCACTTGTTTGGAATTGGTTACCTATATTCTGTCGTTAGAAAGAACATGTTTTATAAGGAAGCGCTGAAGTAGCTGCGCACTAATCACTGCGCATGGGTTTTGATGTCATCCCCTTACACACTTCCGTCCAGATTTACCCTCATACCGTCGCCTAAGGTGTTTAGACATCAACAAGCATCCTCGTCTTTACAAACGTCGTGACACTATGTTTGAGGTATAAATATCATTTATTCATATTACGAATAAGAGCGGACCCTGCGGCACTTAGAAGTCGTTAGAGAGTCAGACCCTACAGCGGACCTTATATCGTTGATGAAACTCGTAATCCATCCCAGAACAGGCTCCCCTATTTCATAGTATCTTAATTTTCAATCTAATCATCAAATTATTACAGCCGACGGTCTCGAAGGCCTGGTGAAAGTTCAGAAAAACAGTCGCTATATAGTAACTCTAATCTATCAAATCATTCCACACACTTCTAGTCAGTCAACGGCCGATTCACAAGAATGTCCTGATCACAAATTATTGAGATCAAAATATTTAAACATTTGTTATAAACAATCTACGCTAGTATCTTCTGAATGATAGGTAGAGTATTTATTGACCCAAAATCTTTACAATCGGCACTATTTTTTACGTTCGGAATGGAAACAATAATACTGATTTTAATGTTACCAGTAAATTAACAGAACTGTTGTTCAAGGAAGTGTTAACAAAATTTAGTTAGTTACCCTTATTATTGTGTGAGTCAACTCTTCCTTCCAACTATTGTATAGACAGCAAACGAAAATCATTCAGAGATACGTCCACCGGAGGCAACGCAACCTCAGCCTCAAGAAAAGCATCACCATTCCCAGGAATAGGCTTCTTTACCTCCCTAATACTTTCAATATAAAATTAATTAAAATTTGCAGCAATTTCTGTCCCTTCTCCCTCCAGTGGCACCATCATTAGTTGCAAAGTTAATATGTTGTTGTTGAGTGAAATCCCACTGGCTCTTGCTTACCAGGGTTCTCAATACTAACTAAAACAGAGTTTTATCCACAATACCGAAACAGAATTTTTGCACTCGACGCGCGTTTCGCTAACCATGTTAGCATCATCAAGAGATGGTTAAGTGTTAAAACATCTTTTGATGTTGCTAACTTGGTTAGCAAAACGTCGAGTGCAAAAATTCTGTTTCGGTATTGTGGATAAAACTCTGTTTTAGTGCATTTTGCCAGAGGTTCCACACCTCAACATAGAGAGTTCTCAATGTTTTCAATTTACTGTCATTCATATTGTTACGGCTAGCCTAACAACCATCCGAACCTTTTTTTTGCTACCCTATAGAACTAGCTGCCGCGCCGTGCCCCTCGCTTCTCTGTCTGTATGAATTATCGCCCGGCCGGCCGCGAAGTTCGGGATCGCTGGAATTGTCTCGATGGCCTCGTCGAAATCATATAGAGTGGCCTCGGAATACTTCCCGAATATTCGTGATGGATTGGAGATTATATATAAGCAGACCTAAGGCCAATGTTGGTCAGTCGGTTAGTCAGTTCAGTTCAGATGATCATTGAGTGTTGAATAGATATTAGTTGTAAAGTTATAAGAGTAGTATAGAGTGTTAAATTGTACACAGTGGTAGTGAATAAAGAGAGTATTAGTTGAAAATAGCAAAGTTGTAATTCTGTTAAGAACCCACGGGAAAAACGTAACATTTGGTGTCAGAAGTCGGATTGTGAAGGGACCGGACTTGCGAAGTATTTTTCGAGGAAAGGAGAGGTACAAGTACGTCAACGAGACCGTTTGATTGGTGGATTTTGATAAAAGTTTATAACATTCTATGGTCAATACAAGGCAACAAACGGCAGAAATGGAGCAAATTAATAAAATGTTGGCCGATTTCATGGAAAATCTAAATGCTGAGAGACAAATAGAACAGGACCGGCTGCAGAAAATTTTTCAAGATCAAGAAGATAAGAAGCAAGCGGATCGGGAAGAGAGAGGATGAACGTAGAAGGCAAGCGGATCGGGAAGAGGATGAACGTAAAAGGCAAGCAGAACAAGACCGGTTTCAGAAAATTTTAAAAGACCAGGAAGATAAAAGACAAGCGGAACGGGAACAGGATGAACGTAGAAGACAAGCAGAACAGGACCGGCTTCAGAAAATTTTACAAGATCAAGAAGATAAAAGGCAAGCGGAACGGGAAGAGGCTGAAGGTAGAAGGCAAACAGAACAGGAACAGCTGCAGAAATGGATGCTGGATGTAATTGTAGGCGAGCAAGGAAAATTACAGAAAATATTTGACGGACAAAATGAGAAATTTGAAAAAGAAGTAAACAATATTCAAAAAGAAGTTGGAAATGTACAAAAAGAAGTAGGAGACGTACAGAAAGAAGTGAAGAATCTACAAGCAGAATTTACCAGACTAAGACATCAAGCACCCACCGAGAGAGCATTCGCCTCAGGACAAAACATTAAACCTCCAACGTACGACGGTCAAACATCCGCTGCTGTTGCCAACGGTTGGAATAATCCAATCCATCACTAGTGGTAGCGCTTCGTGGATCTGCCCTGGAACTACTGCAGACCATTCCCATCAGCCAACAAGGGAAATATGACATACTTGTAGCTGTCCTGGAGAGACGATTTGGAGACCAACACCGAAGACAACTGTATCAGGCACAAGTAAAGTCTCGGCATCAGAAGCCTGGGGAAAACCTGCAAGAATTTGAGGCAGACATTAGACGCCTCATTCAATTGGCCCTCCCGGGAGCAACGGAAGAATTTCAAGAGGAACTGGTTGCTGAATATTTCGTGGACGGTATCAGAGATCCAGAAACTCAGAAGATGTTACGTCTAGCCAAATTTGATAGCAGCCGTGAAGTTTTGGGTAGGGCTCTGGAAATCGAGACGGCCTGTAACATCTCTAAGCCAGCAATCAGGGACGTATCCATCAAGGAAGGAAATTTGGCGAACAGTTGTGAACTAACTGAAATGGGCGGTATTTTGAAGAAATTAACCGAAATTCTTCAGGGCACGAGGAGATTCCGGGAGTCACTAGAAGTTAGGCCATACAACCGTAATCAGTGCTATATATGTGGCAAGACTGGACACTTCAAAAGGGACTGTCGAGTACAAAGATTCCAGGAGCCATTAGAAGATAGGCCACATAACCGAAATACATCAAATCAGTGTTATAGATGTGGAAAGACTGGACATTTCAGAAGGGACTGTCGAGTACGGATATTTCGGGAGCCAACAGAAGTTAGACCATGTAATCGAAAGGCTATAAATCAGTGCTATAGATGCGGCAGGACTGGACATTTCAAAAGACACTGTCAAATAAAAAGATTCCGGGAGCCACTAGAAGATAGGCCACGTAACCGAAATGTTCCAAATCAGTGCTATATATGTGGCAACATTGGGCATTTAAAGAGAGACTGTCCAGTACAACTACGACCTACAGCTCCATCCAGAGACAACAGCAGTTCAAAGCCTAGTCAGGAAGAGTTGAAACATTATAACTTTAAGGCTAAGCACAGGGAAGGAAGATGGCATAGTAATACAGATGCTTTATCCAGAAGGTCATGTGAGGATAATTATAAACATCGCAAAAGAATTGACCAACGAGAAGGAATCACTCCCATTAGGCGAATCAAGTTTAAGGTTGATCAGCAGTGGACCACAGAGCAACTAAAGAAAGATCAGCTTGATGATAATGAAATAGCACTACTACTGAAAGCTAAAGAAGAACGTCAACCAAGACCGAGCTGGAAAGATATTTCAACTAAGGGATCTACTTTTAAATCTCTGTGGGCTCAGTGGGACTCCCTGGTAGTTGAAAATGGGCTCCTTAAACGAGCCTGGGAAAGCGCCGATGGCAAAGTAGTGAAGACGCAGTTAGTGGTACCAAGGAAGAGGGTATCGGAAATTCTGGACGAAGTACATAATAGAAAGTTTGGTGCTCATCTCGGAGTTAACAGAATGATTGACAAGATCCGCGACAGATTTTACTGGGTCAACTACTGCCAGGATGTGAAATCATGGTGCCACCAGTGTTCAACCTGTGCCTCAAGTCAAGGACCCCAGACAAGATCCAGTGGGAAGATGAAACAGAATGATGTGGGGCTACCGTTTGAACGTCTCGCCAGTGACCGAATGAAGGCTCGATATGATCTAACCAGCTAACTCTAGGGGATTTCGGATGAACGATAACGTCTAGTTATATAACCCGCAAAGAAAGACAGGAAGATCTCCCAAGCTTACGCCTGTATGGGAAGGGCCCTATACAGTCATCAAAAGAATTAATGACGTAGTGTATAGAATTCAGCGTAGCCCCAGAAACAAACTGAAAGTTGTCCACCTCGACAGGTTGAAAGCATATCACGAACATGAAGTAGCTGATCGGGACGATCAGAATTAAGAGGGAGGCAATGTTACGGCTAGCCTAACAACCATCCGAACGTTTTTGTGCTACCCTATAGAACTAGCCGCCGCGCCGTGCCCCTCGCTTCTCTGTCTGTATGAATCATCGCCCGGCCGGCCGCGAAGTTCGGGATCGCTGGAATTGTCTCGATGGCCTCGTCGAGATCATATAGAGTGGCCTCGGAATACTTCCCGAATATTCGTGATGGATTGGAGATTATATATAAGCAGACCTAAGGCCAATGTTGGTCAGTCGGTTAGTCAGTTCAGTTCAGTTGATCATTGAGTGTTGAATAGATATTAGTTGTAAAGTTATAAGAGTAGTATAGAGTGTTAAATTGTATACAGTGGTAGTGAATAAAGAGAGTATTAGTTGAAAATAACAAAGTTGTAATTCTGTTAAGAACCCACGGGAAAAACGTAACAATATTTTGATCAATCTTGGTAAAATAGCAATAATCTTTTTTCTTGAATGAATTTACAAAATCATATTTGTTTCTTTTATAAGTCTCCCATCAGAGTTGTTTTTCATGAGGGTTCATACATATTTTAAATTCGGAATAGCATATTTTAAATTCCGTATAACTACGATTCCGATAGTTTGCTGTGTCTTGTAGTTAGTTGTCTTATCAAACCAGGGCGAAATTAAATCGATAATCTTGAAGTACCTGTCAAAAATTTCCTACATTACATTAATATCAATAGAGTTTAAAGCTACATACCAATCAATATTAAGTAGTTCAAGATTAATATTCTGAATGGTCGGTTTTGAAAGCCGTCGAACCAATGGTTTTCTCACGGTTCGAAAAGAGATGGCTGAGTGGTCCGATATCTTAAGTATATATAGCACCCTACAGATTGTTTAAAATTAGAAATAGCGACATCAATAAGTGTGTTACTGATATTTATGCATCTGATACAAGATTCAATAATTCGACTTAGTATGTTTAGTTATCACAGTAATAATCATTTCACAATATAACACACCCAATAAAAAAACCACTCCCATTTCAATCGACAAAAGACCCATCCAATAATTTACATCTGACAATTATTCCGTTTTTTACATAAAAAATTCAGAACTCTGCTGGTATAACGTCCACCTTTCCAAGTGTATAATTTTTAATACTGTGCTCAGAATCTAACATATCATTTGTAGTCCTAATTTCATTTAGTAAAATTATCTTGGTATTACCCTATTAAATTAAAAATGAATTCATCTCTAATGCCCGTATGTAACACATCCCCGTGGTTGTGTCAACATCAATGTTGCCAAGATCAATCTATGATAATCTGTCCAATATTTGCTCGACGTTTTGATTTCTTACTCTAATAGCTGTTCGCCGGGCTCATTGCAAATAAACCATTAGTCTCACCAAACATTCCAATAACAGCAACTTCACCAGCGCTAGAGTTTATATTGATGTGTAAACATCTTACGCGGCGGTATGAGGGTAAATCTCGACAAATGGGACGGAAATGTGGGGACGGAATGTGTGATGTGACGTTATAACCCGTGCGCATTGAGGAGCAAGTTAATCGGGGACGGCCGCAATTGCAACGACACAAATGCCGCTTCTAAAAAGCTAGCTGCTAGGGCGGTATTAGATTTTCATTATATTATATTCGCAGTGTATTTGGATCCATAGCAGAGCTTATTTTTAATAGACGGTTGAATTTAAAATGAATTTTTGCTTCAATATCCACGACGACAAATTCGTCCGAAGACGCCTAAATTGTATAAAAATCCGAAATTTCCGGACTTTATTTTTAGGACGATAGCCGTTATCGTCCTAGAAAAAGTCCGGAAATTTCGGATTTTTATACAATTTGGCCATTTAAAATCGGTTTTAAACGGATTTTAGACGATAAAAAGGCATATTTTAAATTAGACGAACTGTCCACCGTATTATTCAGATGCCTAGACGTTTAAAACGATATTGAGTCATGGCCCTCTTCTAAAATTTGCAAAATTTGGTTATTGACTCTCCCAAATCAATGGATACCGCCCCAAGATGACTAGCTGATAGTGAATAAGCTGTGTCCATGGGTTGATGTTATTCTTGGTGGCATTAGAGTTTCGTGTCGAATTTGTGCAGTTAATTAATCCACTCCGAATGAAGCTGCCAGTAAGAATCCTAACTAATATTATAAATGCGAATGTGATTGTTTGTTTCTTACGCTTTCATGCATAAACTAGTCAACCGGATCACGAAATTTTGTACAGGTATTTTCAAGAGTATAGTAAAGGACATAGGACACTTTTAGCTTTTACCCGCGGCTTCGCTCGCGTTAATTTTTACGGTTAGTTTTAATCCTATTTTCCACGCGTAAACTACTTATGAAATTTTGTACAGGTACATCCTATTTTTATTTTCTTGAGATTTTTGTAGAAAGTTTTTTCCTTGACTTTGGACATCCTGGGTCAGTTTTGGTTAGTTTTTGTTCGTTGCGCCCCTGTAGCGAGCGAAGCGAGCGGAGGGCTCTGCGTGAAGTGTAATATTAGACATTCTAATGCAAACGTTACAAACGTAAACATTAAACAATGCTCGTCAGGGACGTATCTGTGACGGAAACGTGTTTTGCAGGATGTCTGTAACCGTTAGTGTAAAACGTGTTCTTTGTAACGCTAGAATATAGGCAACCAATTCCAAATAAGTGGTTGCCTATATTCAGGCGTCACGGGGCCTAAGGTGGCATTAGATTTTTATGTCGATGATGTCGATATAGGATATGTTTACACATCAGTGTCTCGAGTATTAGCAGACTCGCTCATTTTTTAATGATTTTTGTTTATGTCTATGAAATATCTATGTGCTATATTTGAACGGCAGTTTTTTTAGGCTGTTAGAAATCTCGTCAGATCATTATTTGCCCTTTTGAATCGTTTGCTTTTCCTTTACCTCTACTCCAGTGTTTACTATTAAAATATTTGATTGATTTTCAAGTGTTCACCGGTTTCGATGACTCCAATTTTTGTGTTACTTTTTGTATATTGTCTGTAATTGTGTTAGTTAGGTTGGGTTGGTTTGAAGTTTAGACATCTTTCAAACCCTTATTGTATTATAGCATATAGTGTGCATTATCTGAAATGTATGAGGCGTGACTTTATTGTCCATGCACCATTTCATATCGTACCTTATCTTAAAATTGTAACCAATAAGTCCCTGTATAACACAGGTTTAAAAATAAATTTGTGGTAGGATAGATGTTATAAAATATTATGTTCACAGTTGGCCTCATTATGTAAATAATTTATTTAAAAATGTATGTTTCTAGAAAGAAGCACACGTCCTTCTTCACCGCAGACTCAATCGTTTGGAACTCTAAAGGGTTTAGAACAGAGTATGAATCCGCAATTAATGAAATATGCTCGAGAAACAGATATTAGTATATCTCTCTCCAGAAAAGAATCTCGGCAGAAACTTTTCCTTCTATTTCCTCCTTTAGCCATGCATTTGAAGTCACAAAATTCTAGTCAGGATCAAGTAGAACCATTTAAAGAAGTATTTGGAAACAGGGTATTTTTAAAGTGTGAAAATATTAGATTAAAGTTGCAAGTAGTTGATGAAAAGGACAATTTATGCCAAGTTGAACCGTACTATATGTCTTTGTGTCTGTTTGATGTCAAAAATGGAAGAAAATTGACTGAACATTTCCATTTTGATGTAAATAGTGATAGTATTCGCACAACTTTTACCAATAATCAGAATTCTAATTGTAATGGAACCTCCAAAGTAAAGTTAGATATTCTTCAGAAAGTCTCATCAGAATGGCTGTTGTATCCTAGACAAGGGCTTTTTAATATTACTAATCCACATCCCGATATATTTTTATTCGTTAGGATAGAGAAAGTACTTCAAGGTGGCATTAATCAAAGTTCCGATCCTTACGTTAAGGCCAATAGGGATCCAAAAATCGGAATAAAGTGTTATAAAAATATTGCCACCTGTTGCCAAAGACTGGGTAAATACCGGATGCCTTTTGCTTGGACTGCCAGGCCATTATATAGGTAACTACTGTGTAATTCTATTTCTATTTGCTAGAGTATAATTTTAAATAGATTTAGTTTGGCTAATAGTGAAGAAAGAATAGTCTTTATTGCGTTTTAAATATGATTGCTTCAATTGGTCCAAATATAGCTACTGATATTGAATACCGTTTCTTTAAATATTAGAAATAAATGCTTCTTTTAAAACTAATGCAAAATGGACAACAGATTGTGATGAAATTGATCAGTTGGGCGTCAATTTGTAATGATAATCAGCGTGGGTTGTCTCTTTTATTAGCTGAAATTTGTTTGGGCGCCAGAGTTCCTAGAGACAATGCGAACTGAATATGAATACTTAGATATAAATAAATATAAAGATAAGAATATCAGAAATTTGTCCTTATAATTCGTGTCTCACAGACCTCAATCTTGCGATAAATTAAACAAAGAAATTTCAACAACAATATATTAATTTTACAAATAATTTACAAATATGAGTGATGGTATCATGTCAAATGAAGATCAACAATATAATTAAATTACAAATATAATTGATGAAATTATTTGAAATAAATCTTATGAATAAATTTACTCAATGATGAGAATTAAAATTAAAAGATTAAAAAAAAATTATTATGACAGAAGTTGGTCTTTACAATATGTTTATCTTTTGACTGATTGATACTTAACTTCGTTCAGTTATTCTGTAACCATGCGATCGTATTGGGACCTCCACTGGAACTGCTTCTGCATGTTCCCAAGTTCAGTTGAGTTAGGGTTATCAAGGACTTATAGGTTGACCATGTATTGATTCTCACCAATTTGCATGGTACAGCCGTCGTCAGCGTCTCAAATCAGTCGTAACATGAAAGAAGAAATAGACAAGTCTTAGACCAACGTATACTGCTAGTTATCTAATATTCAGGGAAATGTGAACATCAGTGACACTGCTAAACATGAGGAAGCAATCAACAATTTGACAATTTACTTGTTAAAGCAGATATAATCAAAAACTTGAATTACAACTTTAAGTTGAGCAAAAGTTATAAATAACTACTGTTACTCAAGATATCCTTTTCTTTACTTTAAAATATGAAATTCAAAAGAAATAACGACTGAAATTTAAAATTCAAATGAAAATTATGGAATTACATTCCAATTCAATGTCTCTCGGTAAAAAATAAAAGATAACTTGAATTTAATGATAAATAGAAAAATAGAGGTACAACCTCTCTATAAACGAGTCTTATAACTCCAAATAAGTAATTTCTATTACTTTTTATTTGCGCCCTTGGCACATAAACGATAATTGGGCGTAATTACGCCTCAATTAATTAATGATAAAGACAAGATAATCACTATCGCCCATCGAGATAGAAATTTAGATAAAATATAAAAAACCAGATAAATTTACACATGTGAGATTAACCTCTCATAAATACAAATTAATGTGGGTACATCAGTGTTGAAACGAGACAGGGCGAGTGCTAATAATTATATGCTTGATGTAACAAATAAACTGAAAATTTAATTAAATAAGCATGGAAAGAAAAAATATTAAAATCGGCAATACTGTGAGGGAAAATTCGAAGAAATTCTACTGAAAATTGAATTTACTACCTTTGCAGTAATATATAGAATTTACTCCGAGAATTCCCCAAATAATACTGTTCAATTTGAATGGAAATACGTAAAATAATGTGCGTGACCGCTAAACGATGAAATAATTACATTCTCTGTCAATTTGGATTAAACTTCTGTCAAATTACATGAATTTGACTAATGAGAGACGCAATTATTTACCAATAAATCGGTATCCTATCCCAACGGTCACGACAAAAATTAGGATTATTGAAGATGTAAGTTAAATAAAAATGTAACATAAGAATGCTAAATTCTTGTTAAATCGAATAAGACTAAACAAATCATGAACAAATATTAATTATGTATTTAAAAATTAAAGAATTAGTTAAATATATTGCAAGATTAATAAAATATTTCAAGATTAGAAACTAGCACTCACCCGTCAAGTGTCGCCACAAAGATAAACTACCTCGCTTTCAAAATTTTAAGACGTTCAACAAATTATGCTTTCCGATGTTTTAATTGGATAATTTATATCATGTGACTCCCAATATACGTCACGCGGCGTCAAACCAAAGAAGTGCCCAATATATACTAAATATAGTAATCTACAGTAAATTAAATTCATGAACTGTAGGTATTAAATAGCGTACCGGGCTCCCCAATTACCAACCATATCAGATAAGCCCATTCGCGAATAGATGTCACTACTAAATATAGTAATCTACAGTGAAACAAATCCACAACTTGTAGGTATAAAACAGCGTACTTGTGCTTCTTAAATAATTACTTGCACGAAATATACCCATTCGCGAATAGATGTCACTGGCGACTCAAATCCCAAACGTCGAAAATCATTCTTAATTGAACTCAATTTAGTGGAGCGTAATAGGCTAATATTCCGATGTACACTTGTTTCTACGACCACCAATGAAAATGACACAATGCGATTGTCAAGAAATAGTCTTCCGCGAAAATCAGTTATTGCATTCTTTTTGCTCTTTAGACGATAGGTTTACTGTCACACAATTTAAATTTCTTTACCATGTTGTATAACACGGTTAATTGTTGTAGATGTGTTTTTTATTCGTGCTTGTGGGACAAATTTTTATATTTTTCTCCACCACAGTCTTATTGAAATGTTCAATATAAGCCTCTTCGGTCCTAGTCCCAGGGTGTAAATTGCACAAGTGTTAATTAAGTGACCCTAACGAAGTTATTAAGAATAGGGTTGTGATGATATTTTGACTTGTAACATTGTGTCGTAAATCCTACACTTTTGTGCCAACTATTCGTAGTACATACTAATATACACATTCTCGCCTATTCTTTAAGTGTTCAATGGTATAAACAACTTAAACATAGATATTATTTTTAACTGCAGCTTATTCAATATAATATTGAATTAGTGCCGCGTTGTGGCTTTAAAGTTACTTAATGACGAATTAAATTTATGCGGTTCCCTATTGTTGACTTTGTATTAGCATATACTGTGGCAAAAATTCTGGTAAACACAAATATATATAAAACCGAAAATTTTCGCAAATAACGCTAAGACATATGTTTATATGTATATTTTAAGAATACATTTTTTAAAATATAGGTGTCTCGTAAAACAGGTCATGTGTCGACTTGGATTATTTTTAATGGAATATTTTATACCCAAGTTCAACTGTTAGAAATATTGACTTTGAAAAATTACTTTAAACCTCTGCAGAACATAAACGGCTCGACTGAGAGCTAAACGGTTGCCACTTTCCTGTGTTAATTTGTAATGACCTATCTACTGACAGCTTCTGGTTTGCACAAATCATTGCTGCACCAAGAAAAAATTTTCTTATTGCAGGCGGTGAGAGTGCAAGAGAATTTGCTTTGGTGTTTAAGAAATTGTCTAGCAAAAAATTATTGCTTGCCAAATAAGGGAAAAGTCTCTTTTCGTAGATATTGTGAATTTGTGTAAGGTACTATGTTAAAAATGAGTGTGCAATTCTACTTGATCCTTCCTATAATGCGATTTACGGTAAGTCAATAACGAAAACAAATCTTGACCTGTTAGTTATGCTCAATTACTTTAACAAATTTAATTGGTATTGTCAGCGGATCTCACGCATTTAGACATGTTTTTAAACAGCTTTTTTCTAGGCTAAAACGTATTTCTCATATCATATTTTAATAGGAAGAAGAGACGTTTATGCCATTTTTATGCACAAGTAAGTATGGCGTCTTGGTTTATTAGACATAAATTCCAAATTTTATAAATTTTTACAAATAAGTCGAAAAAAGGTTTTGCTGCGTCTGAAACCAGTAATTTCACAATATTCAGTCGTTTTTTACGTCATTTTACCAGAACGTCGGAGAACTGACTCAAACTATGGAAATATCAGTTCCAGTTAAGGCAGATGATTTTAATTTAATTTTATTAACATAGACTCGGCTAAGTGACAGTGTTGTCAGCTGGGATGTTTGATGTAAGGTAATGATATACATAGTTACAAAGCCGATAGGAAATTGTACTAGAGAGGTTGGCACTTTAATTGGAATTAAGTAGGTTTTCGACTCCAGTTTACTACAAAATTCCTCTAGTTCAGAATTTGAAGAACTTTTGGTTTTGCTTCGTATTGATGGAAATTCATTTGTAGCATGCTGTGTGTTTTTCTCCTAAAGCGACTGTTTAATCTTATAAAAATTGTCCATAGACAATTTGAAGAATAAATATAGGCAGTCTAAATTGATTATAGTGGGGGATTTGTGTCAGGTATCCATTTGAGAAACTGATAATGGTCTTTTATATCATCTGGCTTTCCTATACCAGGATCAGAGCGTCTGATTACAGGAATATTTTAGCAGACGTTACAGTAAGTAAACAATTTATCCAACAAGTTGAATGGATCAAGGATCTAATATCTTATATTTTGTGACAATCTTCCAGACTTATCGTTAACCCTAAGCAATTTGGTCCACCATCATTTCACTGGAATTCAATTTTTCTTTAGCTGATCCCACTTTAAAAGTTGTAAGTTTGACCACGGCCAACTACCGTTCCTTAAACGCGTACTTCGCTGGAATCCACTGTGACTGGATCGGTCAGGTGGAAAAAGTTTACTTCGATCTGAAAAAATTCTGCGGTAGGATGTGGAAGATAATTGAAGTGCGCATATACTACAGGTAAAATAGTGAGTATCCTAGATGGTATACATTTGGGGTGAAGTAACTGACTGGACGCAAGAATGAGGCTTATCGCTGATATATTTTTTTAGAACACTTAAGGATTACGCTGAATATTTTAGGCTGCGCAAGAAAACCAAACGATTAATAGAACTTAGTTACCTTTTATACACTGAAGAAATGGTTTCTAACAACACCAAGCACTTCTGGTCGTATGCAAACTCGCTAAAGAAATATGACGACATCACGAGAATTACGAGTATAATGGCGCGGAACAGCGAACCACAGGGAGAATCGCTGTTGCACTTACAGAATTTGAAAGTTGTTATCAACGACTTCAAGTAGATTCTGATCAAGAATATGAAACTCTCACCGGGTGATTAGCGGGATCATTGAATTCGATTTATCAGAAGTCTGTTGGCCAGGGTTATTTCCAATTTACTGGAAACATTCCTGGCTTGTTCCTATTTTTAAATCGGGCAACAAGAGAAATATAAAAACTATCATTATGTTTCTGTGATACCCATTATTGTATAGGTGACTTGTTTGAGGGATTCAATATTATATATCTCCAAATCGACGTGGATTTTTCAGAAATATAACCAATAAGTCTTCCAGGACTATTTAGTCAACAGGGTTGTAAGTGATTTTCAGATTTCATTTGCATTGATTAAACAAAGGCATTTTATCACAATCATGAGCTACATATACGGAAGCGTTAAGAAATAGTTGCTTTCGGTTCTTGCATTAAGTAAATCAACTATTATCTTTCACCGTAAATAATTTGTAACACTCGGAAAAACAGTGTCTCGAGAGATAAATGTTCTGTCGCATGTGCCGCAAAGTTCTCATTTGTGACCAGTTTTGTTTTTGCTTTTTTTAATGACTTGTCTTTGGGTTTAAAAAAAATGAATGTTTCCTATACGCCGATGATGTGAAATTGTTTTGTGCCCTAGAGTGTATATGATTGTCTACGTGTTCAACAATTGTTCAACAATTGATTGATTGGTTCTCAAATTCGTTATAAATGCGAACCCTTAAAATCTAACATTCAAGCTGTGCAACAAATTTAATGGAATGCCTTGTAGACACAGGCTCAGCTTGTTAACCACCAAAATTATTTGTTGTCATGCACCGCCAAGAGAAATTATCTACTTCAGCGAATACAAAGTTATTTGCAGTCGGAAGAAATCGAATTTCTTTATTTCATTCAATTCAAAAAGTTAGTAGAAAATCATACCTAAAATATCTAAATGTATCCATATTTCTTGTCCAATTTTTGTTTGCGTTTTTTGTTGCTCGGAAGGTTCCTTGCGGGCCACCATTTGAAAACCAGTCGGTGTAAATTGAATTGTTTGGAAATTAATATTGAAAAATGTTTGTGCGTTTTTTAAAAGTATGAAAACCACTTATAAAATTTAGTCATTTAATCAACGGAAATAGCTTTTTAGACAATGTAGATAGCTGTGATGATTTGGGTGTAATTATCAGTAGATACCTCAGTTTTATGACGCAATCACAATATAATTTTAAGAACGTTTTGATTATTTTTTTTACGTCGTACCTGTTCAAATATTAATAATATTAAAGCCGTTAAGTGGGTGTATAATGACTGTATGGTATTTTTTTATTTAAATTAGTGAACTGCAAAATTTGCTCCTAAATTTGTATCATTTACTCTCATTGATTACTTTTAGAACACCCAATAAAGTGACCAGATCATGGCAACTTTTCCATTTTTTTTTAAATCATAGGATTCGGCGTTTTTTAGATAAATTATGACAAATCACAACGATCTTATTGAAGATGGAGATCTTTTGGCATTCTGGTAGAACTTCATGCCAATAATTGTTAATATTCTTGTTAATGTAAGTTAGTTAATTAATTTGTCTACTATCTGGAGTGTATAACTCTGCAAGTGGTATACGTGAATATATAAGTAAAATAAATAAATATGAAAATCGATTAGAATTTTATGAGTTCGAATATTTAGAAAAATGGGAGTTTTTCATTTAGAGAATCTAAAGTTGGCATGTGCCCTGATTTTTGAGTTTGAACATTTGAAAATATATTAAAAATATGATAAGGGTTAAAAATAAAATGGAAATGTTTCTGCTTTATTTGCGGAAATATCGGTTTTGCATATATCTCAGTGGTTCAAGTCTTTCCCACACTGTATTTTAGAATCAATTTCACCTTTTTTTCAATATCGATAATTTGAGCTAGTTTCAAGTGTGCACGGGTCACAACAACATTTGATGAAGAGACAATGTTGCTGAAACCACGGTTAGATTTCGTTATTAGCAGTTGCAGTAGAAATTTAACGGTTTTGCTTCTTTATTTTTATGCATTTACTTTTATTTTAGGCTTTACAGTAATGAACTAGATATAGTATCTGATTTCCATGCCATATACAGACAGGAGAGTAGTAAAATGTCTGATGAAGAAGTATTAAAAATTCTCTCAGATTATAGAAAACCTGATAAGTTTAATAAATTTACTGTGATTCCTGGGTCTTTAGACATTAAGATATCAGCGTTTAGTGATTTACCACCGAGTAAGTGAAAATGTACTACTATTATAATTATTGTCTGTAGTATGGAATTGCTAATGCCTGTCTAAGTAGATAATGCTAAAGCATAAATGTAATTTAAAAAATATAACACACTCTTTTTCTAAATTCTATTTGACACGCTCAGCAAGTGTCGAAACGGTGTCCCTTGAGGAAATATGTTTTACAAAAGTGTATGATTAATATAATTTTTTAAATTTCTTCAGCTTGTTACTAAATCATCAACCCAAAGTCATGTTTAATCTAAGTACAAAGTGAGTATGTGAAATTAATTCATATGTTCTCTTTTAATTTACGTGACGTGTTAGTGTCAAGTAGGGTCCAGTTTAGAACTATGTAATTACTTTAGGGTGTTGGTACTTAACCTTACGTCCATTATCATATAATGCTTTACAAGCAGTAGGTTCTGAAAGTCTGACCACAGAGACATGAAATTGATAAACTTTCTGTTTACTATAAACATATTTTTTTTAGATTGCCTCAGTACTTCTCTGGCCCTATTGAAACCATTTCCATTACCGCCAACGAACGAACCCACTTTCGAGATAACCGAATTCGAGAGCCACTCAGAAAAAGACGTGCATCCTTATACCACATTTGTTAACCATCTATATGTGTATCCACTTAGTTTAAATTTTGATACCCAAAAGATTTTTACTAGAGCTAGAAATATTTGTTGTGTTGTCGAAGTACGAGATAGCGATAATGAGGAAGCCAAAGGTATACCAGTAAGTAACATTTTATTGAATAATCATCTAAGCAGCATTTTTCCGAATCCGACGTTGTTTAGTAGGCAATAAATCAGTCGCAAAATAAGTTCTAGTACCTATATGACGTTGGGATGACTACGGGACCACGTTTAAAAGTAAAATTTTAAATTATGGCTGCCTGCAGACGTTTTCAAAACGTCGGCGTCGCTTTGACTGTTATAAGTTATAAGTAAGATGTTCGCCAACATCTGTTTGACTACCGAAAGATAGTACTCTAAAAAAGTCGGAATTTTATTGGAAGGCAACCTCTGGGCTATGTTGATTTCTGTAATCGCAGTCTTACTGCGATGTTTGTAGTGTCTCGTATCGCCATCAGAGTGTTAGTTGGAAATTTGGTCATCGCAAAGTAGGAGGCCGACTGAAATGGGTAATTTGTAAAGAAGTTTTGATCCTCCAACGACACATTGGCAAATTGCTGGATTTATCTGTAAAAAGCCAAGCGACGCTATATTTGAAAGCTTATTTGCGACTGGAAGATGACGCTATGTCGTTATGAAATTAAAAAAATCTCTTAAGTATGTTTTCAATTACATACGAAGTCATATCATAATAATTGTACATATACTAAAGCGTAAAGCATCGTATTACATTTCAAAATTGCTATTACAAAACGTATTTATTTTCTTATTTTTAATTACTTTGTTTAATGTGCGTTTCAATTTTTAAATGTTGGGCATGATTTGTTTTCGGATGGAGTTACTAAACACAATAAGGAACTTGCACAAACAAATGAAAACCGGAATAAATGCTAAAAACCATAAGTGGACATCCTACAAAAAAAGATTAGTAAAAAAAATCTATTAATTAAATTCATTGTGGCCAAAATCTTGGAATAAAAATGTCACGAATTCGAATTATTCTGGGCGCTCGGAAACGCGCGTTCACTGGTCGTGACGTAGAGGAGCATAATCAGTTTGTCGCCGTGCCGCACAGTGCTCTGAGGGAATGGGATAAATGGACAAAAATCATTACCCTTGTTGTACTCAACGGATTTAAACTAAATAATAACGGTTGAGTAGCTAATACACTAAGCAATATCTGACACACACAAAATCTGAGTTTAGGTGTTTATAAAAAATGTACATAAATAATTACATACCACCTTCACTTAATATGCTGGCTTGTACGCTATGAAACTTTTCATATTTCTGGATTCAGTATAACACAAAACGGCAAAAAAGTCGTAGTTAGGTTTTTTTTTCATCGTACAATTTAATTTTTTATAATAAATTAATATAAAATACAAATAATTATAATAATAATAAATACATAT